>WKFP01014259.1:41554-69397 GCA_011057875.1 Pterocles orientalis
CAGGCTGCCCAGAGAGGTTGTGGAGTCTCCTTCTCTGGAGACATTCAAAGCTCGCCTGGATGCGTTCCTGTGCGATCTGATCTAGGTGTTCCTGCTCCGGCAGGGGGATTGGACTAGATGATCTTTCGAGGTCCCTTCCAATCCCTAACATTCTGTGATTCTGTGATTCTGTGTCTCCACTACCTTTTTTAATGTACTTTTTCAAAACAGTAAAGAAGTCTCCCCTTGCTAAACATCATCTATTTTGTTTGTTTGCTAATTCCATCGCTAAATAGATATCACACTGAAAGACAAAAAAGTATCAATGCTGAAATGGCGAAGGGATTTGTATTGATTTCCCAGTGCTTTGCCAATCGTACAGCCACCTAACACTGCGCAGAGCGAGCAGACGGAGTTTACCAAGCTGGGGTGGCAGCCACTCACTCTGCTTTGAAGAAGTGTAAATGTCTTCACAGGGTACCAGTTTGGAGCAGGAAGCTCTGGAGGAGATTTTTTTTTTTTTTTTCTGGAGAAACCATTACTAATGACCCAGATGATCTGGAATCAGACCTGCAAAGCTGAGCATGTCAGCAGAGACATAAGACATTAACACTTCCCTTTCTGGCTAGACCTCAACTTTTGTATTTTACATGAATATCTGTATTACTTGACTTGTGGAGGACAGCTATACCACAAATGGCTACATTACACCAGTTAACAGTTTATTTGTGACATTCTGTCCTGTATCTGCTTCTCCCCAGCCTACGTAACTTCACCAAATGGAGTAACAAAGGTCAAAACTCTTCGTCAATGTTTGCATTTCCAAACTCAACTCAAATGAGCTGTGGGTCTGACCTCCTGGTGGTTCTGGAAATACTTTGAATGTGTCAAAAGTTGGTGTAAAGTCTTTCTTTAAAAGGGCAACCATTTACTTCCACTTTGCAAAGGGCTGCAGAGGGTCCAAGGCAGGAGCTGGGGCTATTTCACAGCACACCTTCCGAAACCAACGCAGGGAACAGCCTGGACCTGTGCTCGCCGCCTACTCACCTACCATCACAGTGTCTACAGCGTTACTCAAGCAAGTTAAAATACTTGCACGTAATAAGGCTACCTGTTCCCAACAGCCTACCCACTGTCTCACCGCCTTTTGGGGGGCTGAGACCCTTGGCTGGCGCGAGCAGCTGCAGCTGACTCAGAGCAGCTGAGGACACAAACCTTCCATGCCTACCTTCACCCTCTTCTCCCGGTGGGCTCCTCCAGAGCAGCAGGGCTGATCACCAGCCAGCTGGGGACTAGTTTCACTGCTTACCTATTGACACTCATTTGATTAACCACAAATCTTTACAGGCTCGAGCTAGAAAAAGGGGTTTCACACTCAAATGCATCCCTGTGGAGGCATGGCAAAGTAGCTGCCATAACACATACCCATTCCCACCATCACTGGCTTGCACAAGTGAATATTTCGCACAGGGAGATGTGTCATGATAGAGCACAGTCAATTTTCTCCAGATTAGTATTTAACAGAGAACAGTATTAGCCTGACTCACTTTTATCTCAAATATTTCAAACCCTAGATGACTTGGGTTTGAAACCCCAGCTGAAAGAGACACCATCAGTGACACAGCAGGCCTGGACCAGCAAGTAACTGGAAAGCCCTCCAGCTGCTCAGAACCTGCAAGCACTTTTAGCAGAAACCAGTCTATTTCTTAAATTCAGCAGAGCCACATCAAACGGCAACCAGCATTCTGCCTCAAAGCTGCTCCATGGTGCTGAGATAACACTCAGTCTTGCAGACCCTCAGCTGGTTAGAATGAAAAACCATGGCTGAAATTTGCTGTACACTGAGATTTGCCAATAATAAAGTGCAGCAATGAAGCCAGAATTTGCGAAATTGTGAAAAGTATTTACTCAGGCTCATACATAAGGTTACTCATTTAAGAGACCCTACTGTGCTGAAGGATCAGGCCCTTGCCATAAAAAGAAAAACACGAACGTAAGTTTGGTTCGTATGGTAAATTTTAAACGTTTATTACTTCACAATGCATTAGCTCCTTTAAAATATGGGTACTGTGTTTTGAGCAACCTGGGCTAGTGGGAGGTGTCCCTGCCCATGGCAGGGGGTGGAACTAGATGATCTTTAAGGTCCCTCCCAACCCAAACCATCCTGTGATGCTCTGATACTATTAGGTTAGGCGACAGAAGTTTAAATAGTCCTCAATTTTGAATATTAAAATATGACAGAGCTCACAGTTCTAAATTAGTCTGATAAGCAACTTAATCTGTGTTAACTGGTTCGATGATGCCTTTTTAGACTCTGGACTCATGTCATTATGTCATCTAATTTAATATTAAGTTCTGAGAACCACGCATTGGCAGCAGCCCTGGCTATAAATCAAAGCTTCTTACTCAGAGAGACCAGGGTTATGACATCATACTGAGGCACTGGATGAAAGACAATGGTCCTTCTGTGTGGGTCTGAATCTGGGAGAAATATTTCAGCCAGTTTTGCAAGCCCATGTTTAAATGAAAGGCCTTTCTAGCAGGTAAAAAGTTAATATATCAAACCCTGAAAAAAAATAATAAATCATGGACATTCAGTAAAGGGAGTCAGAAAGTGCTTGAATATAAATTATATGTATTTTTGGACAATTCTAACAAGTCTGTTTGCTTTTACACTTTACCAATCCAGATGGGCTTTTAAACTTTTTTTTTGGGGGGTGCTATTAAAATATGTGAACTGAGAAAATATAATCATATAAATTAAACAGATGTTTATCTTGATTAACATTAAACTAACAAATTCCCATTTCCACACAGTATTATCAATGCAGACATTTACAGCACTACAATATATTTATTCTACCCTTAGCTTGATTGAACCTATCAAACAAAACAGCCACCTTTCACAGCGCAGACTATGATGTAGTTCTCTGGCACCAGCACACAGATTTTGCTTAGCATACGAAAACCAAAACACTACTTTTTTCATCATGTGTACACACACATTTCTTCAACTTTTGGAAGAAAAGTCCCGCAATCGGTAAAAATTTGGGATGAGACTTTCAACAAGGGGTTAGATGGCTGGATCTCCGTTAGTGAGCTAAACTTTGAAATGCCATTTGTGCCTTTGAGATCCTCCGGTCAGTCTGCAGCCAGGCGGCATACCCTCCTCACCACGACCCAGGCGTTCCTTCAGCAGACACTGCACAAGCCATTCCAATGGCTGCTCTGCTGCTGGCCAGCTGGAGACACGGTTAGGGATGCGGACACACCTCCATGTACAGCCCAGCCACTCCGCATTTGTGCAAGGACAAAATCCTGGCCACCGTGGCAGCACCGCCTGGATCCAGCCAGCTTTAGTGGAGTGAGGACCTCACCCCGCATTCTGGCTCTGAGGCATCTGGTGTTGGGGAGAGGCAATGGGCTGGTTGCCCTCAGGAACAATACTCCCCCCGTTTTCTGTTACCTGCCAACGTATCTGCAGTAGCGGCAATCTCAGTGCCAAGGGATGGGCGCTCAGCCCCAGGGACCTCCTGAGACAGCCACCACAAGGGCCTTCGCAGGCACTGTCCGTGAGCTGGATGTTGCTCCCTAGGCACCAACTCAACCCAAACATTTCTTAAAGGTCAATCTACTATCAAACCTTTGCTTTTCAGTTAATAAAACCAGAGCATGGTGACTGTGAAACAAAGGGAGCCCCACGTTATCAAGAAGCTGTAGGCAGCCCATGTGTGATCACAGCTTTTATCTGCACAAGCATCTGAACTCACTAACCCTCTCCTGCTGGTACACTGGTACCGCTACTGCTCACTGGGAGGGCTGCCTCTAACACAGGCCTGCCTGCCTGCCCTCTTTGGGTTGATGTGTATATATTTTTATGGGATCAGATGCATATGTAGAGTTTTTTACAAGAATAGCCTGCAGGGAGATGGAAGCCCTGCGCATCCATCTCAGCCTATAATCTCGGACAGTGCCATTATCTGATTAGAAAAGTGCTTTCCAGCTAACTCATTTACTAAATGCTTTTCAACAGCTGTTAAACTATTAGGTTATTCAATGCCTATTTATGAGACAGAGGATTATATATGGTAGCTTGGTGCAGACACTGCCAAACGGGGTGGAGAGGATGGAAGGCAGGTGGAAGGCATTTGGGTTGTGTTAGTACAGAAGATATGCATTAGCTTTCTTTCAGGAGAAAAGGGGAAATTCTTAAAAGGCACGATTAATTTTCCACCTAACACCTTATTTAATCCTACAATGGTGAAAAGGATAAATCAAGTCCCATGGTATGCCCGCTTGGGCTGCTCTGCCGTGGCTCCCATGGTGCAGCACCCAGCTCCACCGCTGCCTTGAGCTGGAGGCTGAACTGTGCCCAACACCCAGGCTGCCACGCCTTTCTATGCCATTTCTGTCGGACGTGTTAAAATTCGCTGGGGTGCGGTCTTTTTTGACGATGGGACACAACATTACACTTCCAGCACTGACATTACTCCTGCTCTCCTGACAAGGGGAAGAGAACAGGGAAGCGGGAGGGGACCCTGAGGCAGGGGTCCTGCAAGGCAGCAGCGTAGGCGCTGTCCTGTGGGAAGCTCTGACATGGTCTTTGTCTTCAGAGATGGATGCAGTGCCTCCCACAGCCAGCAAAACACATCCTCACCCACGCATCTCACCTCTAGCAGCTACCACCACCACATCCCCTTTAGGCTCAATCACTGGGCTAGATTAATTATGGTGATCAGCCACTCGAGCAGAACAAAAATAAGCAACTCTTGTAATCCAGCCCATGTAATTCTAGACTCCATTCTCCCTCACACAAGTTTTACCTTTTGGCTTTTAAGCTAATTGGCAGATCCTAAAGCCCCGGGCTTGCTAATGTACACATGTGAAATCACTGAGAAATAAGGGAGGGAGAGGGGTTCGGTGACTGGAACTACGTCTGGGTTCTGTTGTCTGAAAGGGAATATCTGAAAAGGGAGGTACTGCCAAAAGACAACTTCATGCACTGGGAGATAACTATTGCTCCTGCAACGGAGCCTGCAGGTCGGGCTACCATACAGTGCTTGTCCACCCCTGCCTGTCGCAGGGACATCACACCTGCGAGAGGAAAGGTGATACTCCTCTTGGCCCTTCCAGGTGAAGACGGAGCACCGCACAGCGAGGCAGAGTTTCGCCTCCAACGATCAAGACCAGGTTGGATACAGCTGGCTAGGCTCTGGCCGGTGTCTGAATTAGGATGTCACCTGGACAAAGCTCTAGTGGAGACCAAGCCACCAGGAGCAGAAGCACCTGAAGGCATAACGCGGGAGAGCACAATGTGTGTCTCCTCTGCTCCGCTGTAGACCACGAGTGGCTGCTGGAAGGGAGCGGAGGGGCTGATGCGCCCAGAAATGATGGATTTTGTCATCCTCTTAAACGGAAACAGGACTCTGACAAAATCTCGCCTGCTTTTTCTCACTCTGTTAAATGTCAAAAGCAATGATCAGCCACCCAGCTGCCACAATAGAATAAACTCTAACAGCTCATTGTGGAAAAATAAGCAACAATGATTCATATTTTCACCTAAAATTAAAAAAAAAAATTCCCCTGGGGCCAACCTTTCCCCTGTCCCTCCCGTTGCCCTGCCCTGATCGGCAGCCTGGCTGCACCCTGGGCTGGATGGAAACACTTCCAGCAGGTCCGAGGTTTCAGGCTGGGTCGTGCCTGGGCATAACGTGCTCCTCCTGACTTCCATGCCCCTTCCTCCAGCTCCCCAGGCTGGTTGCAAGGCGCCACCAAGAATTCGGCACCACTTCCCCAACTGCCCCCATTTTGCAGACATGGCTAGGTTAATAATTTTGCTGGACTCGAGCACAAAAATGAAACAAATACGCAAGAGGTGAGAGGTGACAGGGGACGATCAGAAAAAGCCACGCTCTGTGTCACATTAGAGCGGCAATGCTTTGCATCCTCATTTTATTTTTTTCGGCTAAGGCGGAGGATGTCGCCTTTTAACTTAGAAAGTGAGCTGTGGGCGGAAGAGTCGAGGTGAAACAGAGGCATGGCTGCTCAGTGCAATCACTAGAAAACTGCTGATTGTACTCATCTGTAGGGCGGGTGGGAGATAATTTTAGAGCAGGGGCAGGAAGCTAGGAGGTTGCTGACAGCGACGCGTGGTGAGCATAGCTCACCCTTTTCAGAAGCACACCGAGAACTTGCCTCCCCTCTGCACTGCTGGGCTGCGAAGAACAGCACTGAGGCACAGTTAGTCATGGAATCACAGTGAGGTTTGGTTGGAAGGGACCTTAGAGACTATCCAGTGCCACCCCCTGCCATGGGCAGGGACACCTCCCACTAGCCCAGGTTGCCCAAAGCCTCATCCAGCCTGGCCTTGAACCCCTCCAGGGATGGGGCATCCACAGCTGCTCTGGGCACCCTGGGCCACTGTTCCAGTCACCACAGGCAGGCTCTCAGCGCAGCTCTGTCCCCACCAAGCCTCTTGCCTATGTGGCCGGGTTTCCGGAGAAGCTCAGCACCTTGGGGGCTTGTGCAGGCGACGGCAGGAAGGCGAAGAACCTGCAGCAAGGCTGGCTCTACGAGGGTAGGCTGTGCGCTTGGAAATCTGGCCCTAGGAGTGGAGAAATGGATCTCCAAATAAAAGTTGTCCAGCATATCAACACTATTTGAATAAATACTAGAAGTAGTGAAATGATTTTTTAATAATGTTTTGACAATTGAGAAGCCTGACAGAAACAGAAACCGAAAATACTTCATCATCAACTCTTCACAAAAGTGTTATTTTTCATTTCAGTTATAGAAACACATCAACTTTCCTTTTTCCATCTTATTAAGTATTTCCTAGACAAACTTGCCTGTCTTTGCTTAGTCAAATATCACTAGTTGTCTAAATAAAATCCAAAGAAAAACTTTCCTATGTTCACCACTCTTGATACAGTCACTAGACAACAGAAATCACAGAGAGCACTCACTCCTATCTGCGAAAAACAAGTTCTTGAACACATTTCCTCTATTTTGATGTACCTACTTAAAAGAAATTTGAATAAACAGATATCTAACCCCCATCATTCAGTGTGTTGCTTAAAGTCTTCTGAGCTGGAGATCTCCTTCAGCCTTCTTAGCAGCTGAAAGCACCGGATTTGCAACCACAGCACACGTCTGATTGCTTGTGTGCTTCTTCAGCCTCTTCAGGTTAGCTTCTACCCCAAACTCTGCTGCCTACACCTAGTGAGCTCAGAAGGCTCCTGTTTGAAATGCATATCCAGGCCAATGGCATAATAAATCCATAGAAGCAAAATGATAGGCAGTCATAAACAGAAATGAAAACCAAACGTTTTTCTAGAGGGTAGGGTTCGCAAACGCAGGGTTTCATACTTTTCCAAAATGTTCTGCTGCAGAGCACACCCGCACAGAGCTGCAGCGGTGGAGGGAGTTTAAAAGCTGAATATCCAAGCATCTGCTCATTCTGCTTTGCTCAGACTCCTGGCAGTAGCATCCAGTCCTGTGCCTTCCTCCTAACATTCTGATGGGATGTGGCAATGCAAAACATATTAGTACTTACCGTAGGAGCTGCAGGAATTCACCTGTGCCAGAACAGTACGAAACTGGAACAGTTTCTGTTCCAGGTATGCCTGGGGAGGAGTCTCAAGAGCCTACAGCCTGCAGGCTCCAGGACAAAAATGATATGCAATTGCTTAACGATGTAGAATATTGAAGCAATACTAAAAATAGATGTCATTACAGTCATTTCAGTACAATATAGGCTAAAACAGGATTCGGGGCTTGCTCAAATTCAGCAGAACAGTAAACCAAAATTTAAATTAAAAGTGGATTATGAGTCCTTAGGTTTACGGTCTGTCCCAAGAAAAAGACTTAAGCAAGCCCGTTTTCCAGACCCTGGCTCTCATTTGTGAAGCCTCTACTTCCTGTTTTGTTTTGTTATTTAAACTTTTAATTTACAGAGCAGTAAGATTTTCATTTTTACAGCATTGTTCTTCTTTCTGAAGCAGGAACTTGTCTTCACCACGTAAGTCCCTGCTCTGCAAAACACTTGAGCTAACACAGAGGAAAAGAACAATCCCGCCATATCTCTGCAGCACAGGAGAAGCCTTACGGTGGCGAAACCATTAACACTCTGCTGGAGAGGACAGCTGCTGCTGGCTGCAAGTCACAGAGCCATACTCCATGGAGATGCTATAGGACCATCCACAGGAGGTGGGACGAGTGAGGCCACGTGTCCCTGGATCCACTGGCTTTTTTCCCCTAGGGAATGAGGAGAAACAGGAGCTACAGGAAAAAAAACAACCCTGTTGCTCTGCAGTTGGGATGGGAACCGCACCATGAGCCTATGGCTCTCCCACTGATTGCACCGTCTGCGCGTGCCCAGGTCCACCCCAGAAGCATGGCCAGTGGGCTCACACAATATTTAGGCTTTAGTCCATGTGCAGCATTTTGCTTCGGCACAGTCCAGTTGAGCTGTAAAATAATGTGCGTCATGCAGCTTTTAGAAGATCCCTCATGCAGAAATACCTGGAAAATCATGGTAGGCACTGAAATGTTAGTGTTTTGACTAGTCTTAAAGCAGAGAAGGAGAAGAAGCTTACAGGATACCATCTGATTTGTGCAACATTGCATCTTAAGACTTGATGATCACTCTTGACATTTGCTTGTCAAAAACCTACACCCTCTATGTTCATAGGATTTACAAGAGACAAAGTGTTACCTGGACCGAAACAGCGCTTATCTCCTTCACATTTGTTTACACTTATCACACAGTGATTGTTGCCTCAACTATTTTCTTCTTCATGAGCTAAACTGTGGTTTTCTACAATGTCTTTGCAAAGAATGTAAGATGTCTTTCAATTACCTACATGCACATGTACATATATATTAAGAGAACATGAGTGGAGAACCAAACAAGAATGAGGGGAAGGCATATTTACTATTCATTATCTGCTTCCCTTTCCCCTTCTCAGGTGTTAAATTTTTTCTTTCAGGTTTCCCTACACTGGATCAAAAAGATTTCACTGGAATTTAAATCAGTACAGCAGACCAAAGAAGATTCCCAGTGTTTTCAACCATTACCATCATTAAAGATGTCCTTGCAGAATAACACCTAGGCTGCTTGTCTGCTGCCTGTCGCTAGGTAGCTATTCCCATCACTTCACATCAAACGAAACATCAAATGTTTCACACTCAGAACGGTGGTAGCATAATTCTAACCCTAACTTTGCAGCAGTGAATACTATTCCCATGGTTTGGAATAAAATGGTAAAAAATGGCCTGTGTGAAGAGGAAAGAAGCTGCTCAACAAGCAGCAGTGAACAACAAGCCTGCATTTGAAATACTTGTGATGGGAACCTGAGTGGCACGGCAACACCTGTTGGCCTCTCCAACAAAGTTCTGTTGCTGAAAAGTGTCGTGCAAGAGAATAACAACTCTTTTTCTTTCTAATTGAAGAGATTAACAATCTTTAAATACACACAGACATACCCACTGGGGATGAGGTTTGCATAGGTAAGCTGGCTCAGTGAAGAACGGCTACGCAGCACATACGCAATCAGCAGTCCCTTGCCCATGTCAGCTTTCCCGTGCTTTTATTCTAAATGAAAGTCCTGATAAAAGTCTGGAGTGCATGCAAGCTAACTGGGTGAAATTCCAAATGTGTATGTTACGGGATTTCACCTGCAAAAAGTTGGCAGGACTCTTCAAGTCATGTGACATGGCTCAAGTATTGCTTTGCGGGAATTTCCCTCAGAAGGACTATTTTCACTTGGAAAGTCTACAAAAAAGCATGAACCTCATCATTTTTCTAATTCCCCTTCCTTCCAAAACAACAACAAAACAACCACCCTTTCTTCCTACTTTCCCCAAAAAAGTGTACTCAGAAAAAGAGCTCTTTCATATTTAAAAAACCAAATCTAAACCTAATTGCTGTTAAAATCTTCATACAAGCCTGCTTGGAATTCAGTTAGTGTGAGTACTTTGTTGTCACTTCACAGCCACCAATATAAGCTTCCAAAATAAACTGGCACACATCCTTCTGAACACTTCCTATACATGAAGCATTTTGTACGGAGTACTCTGATCTCCACCCACACTGTGCTTTTCATTGCTCCCCAGGATCACCATTTTCACGTGGCACAAGACAGAGGGGTTGCAGGATAACTGGATCCCCACACCACCTCCAGCTCAGAGCCCAGAAAGCGTACAATGCTGTGGTGTGAATTCCAATGCAATCATAGAATCACAGAATCATTCAGGTTGGAAAAAACCTCAAGGATCATCAAGTCCAACCATCAACCCAACACCACCCAACCCACTAACCCATGTCCCAGAGCACCACATCCACACGTTTCTTGAACCCCTCCAGGGATGGTGACTCCACCACTGCCCTGGGCAGCCTGTTCCAATGCCTCATCACTCTTGCAGGGAAGAAATTATTCCTTATATCCAAGCCTAAACCTCCCCTGGCGCAACTTGAGGCCGTTTCCTCTTGTCCCATCACTTGTTACTGTAGAGCAGAGCCCAGCACCCACCTCACTGCACCCTCCTTTCAGGCAGTTGTAGAGAGTGATGAGGTCTCCTCTCAGCCTCCTCTTCTCCAGACTGAACCCCCCCAGCTCCCTCAGCCGCTCCTCGTCAGACCTGTGATCCAGACCCTTCCCCAGCTCCGTTGCCCTTCTCTGGACAGCAATGTACCCTCTGGGGCCACAAAGTCACACCAAGGGTTGACAGGAGCTCAGCAGAGAGCTCAGCACACTCACAACTTGTGGCTACACTTGTGAGCGTGTGCTGGGGCTCTTCAGCTCCCAAAAGCAAAAAAAGTCCTTTTTCCAACAGGTCCCTGCCATCAATACAAAAGAAAATCATCTGCAGAGAAGGAAGGTCTCTTGCGCGGGCAGCAGAAAGAAAGGCAGCCGTCAGGGTTTGACTCTCACCCTCATTTCATAGCACCAGGTATACCTCCAAATTACTCAGGTTAGTAAAGAATTACTAGAGCCATGTATCCTTGTAAGTAGTCAACAAAATCTCTCACTTTTACTAGCAGAGATAAGGAATATATTTTTTTACCATTAGCAGGAAGATAGGTGAAAAGCTGGTACTGGCTTCTCTTTCTCTTTCCATTGCAGACATAGAAGTTGACCTGAACAGGGCTGGTAATTCTCTGATTGCGGAAAGGTGGTATCTCAACCACCAACGAGTTCTGCAAAAGCAACAAATCAGAAAGTCAAGGCATGACTCACACGTTAACCCTGAGAAGGAGGCTCACAAGGAGGAGGAATACACTCTCTGCAGGGGAACTACTGGGCTTCATGGGCAGGAATGGCCTCCTGCCACCCCCAGGGTCCTCCATGCCAGGGACTCCAGAAGTAGGGAAATGAGGTTTTAGCATGGCTCAGGTCTTTATAGAATCACTAGTCTTCACTTCTTCCCTTTGGACAGCAAATACGATACTGCATATGGACAAGGCTCTACCTCTCCTGCCTCTGACAAGAATCTGGGACCATAATCAAATTGTGGTCTCGAACTCAGCAGGAGAAAGCACAACCACTCGGCTGGCAGGTCATCCCCAGTCTACCTCGCCCTTACACAACTTCCTTTGAACGGGGAATTAGGGCAGGCATATGATTATTCAAATATTTCCACTTTCCACCGTGAAATGTTTTTTCATATAACAACTCGGGAAGTTTTAAGCATGCTAGTTTCTGTGGATGGGAGATCCTGCAAGAACATCTAGTCCTACAGGAAGAAGGGATGGAGAGAGCGTAGATGATCTTCCACCGTCAGGAACCAAATGCTCCAGCATGGGGCTAAGGAACAACTCAGCTGCTTACACTAACGTTACACTCATGTTACAGCTGCAACGTCAGCTTTCACAAACCTGCTATGACCTCTCTCGGCACTTTTTGAAAGAATAAAAAGGCATGCTCGTCTTAGCATCTGGACTGCATTCAGCTGAGGTCTTTAAATTGTTTGCCCGCACGTCTGCAGCAGGTTTGCAGCTAACAAACTGTTACACATTCCTGCAGAGGTGGAACAGTGGCCGTATCTGCCACTTACAGCCATGGCTGAGGGAGCCACGCTTCTCCAACCGGAGGGCTGATCTCCTGTGAGGGGAGTCACATTTCTTCTGCCGACTGTAGACAAAAGCCAAGGAAAATGATCAGAAATAGCCTCGGGAGCAGAGGGAAGAACTGACCCAGCAAGACAGAAGATGAGCAGACAGGGCTGGCCCATCCTGGACAATAAAAAAATATTTTCCAAATGGTGTCTCCTACTTTTGGGATAGCTTCCAACGAAGGCTTTTTACCCCATACTCCCATTAAAGAAAGATTTCCAGGAGGGGAGGCCTAAGTACTTGTTCTGTTTCAGTGGGGAGACACAGTGCCAAAGCCTTGGAAATCCCTCTTTAGTAACAGTGCTGGAGAAGGCAATATATATTTTTCATTTCGATGTTAAAATATTTAAGGCAGACTTACTGGCTTGCACATTTCTTTGTCGGTTTTGGCTTCCATTTCCCACACATGGTGACCATCTAAAAGACAAAAGAAAAAGATATCCAGTTCCGTCCTTTTTTCCTATCCCAAGCATACAAAATAATGGCTTCTGCAAAAAAAATCTCTTTGAAGGGGCACTGCCTATGTGAAAACCAGCTCCCAAAATGCACTAGCAAGCGCTGCCCAAGGAGCAGGCTATTGGGGTAGCCCGCGTCAGGAGTCCACTGAGCTTTTCTGAAGGGGGGAGCTGCAATCTGAAGTGCAGGGTACTGCAATGGGGGAAAGCCACCCACAGTTTACTCTGTCTTTTGGAATAAATCGGTTTTGTCTGGTCATTTTTCCTGTGCCTCACTGATACAGAAGTCACCAGTCAGTAACAAGTCCTTTTTTCTTCCTTGCAGCTTCAAAACTCAACAGCAAGGGAACTTAGAAAAAAGAACACAAAGCCTGGGCTTTCCAGTCTGCAGGCCTAGGAACACACACACGTGTACGAAAGGCCACAAGCAGGCCGCTGTCTGAGTTGGGCAGCGGGGACACTCGCAGCTTCATGAGTCCCACCATTGTCAGATGCTGCCGGAATGAAAGGGAAAGTGAGACTTTATGTCATCCCTTTTGTATATTTACTGCAGCATCGGGACACGCAAATGCAAATATTGGCTATTTTGAACTTCATCACAGAGACGCGGGCCTGCCTTAGGAAAACAGCTCTCGGCAAGGTGAAAGAGTGAATGTGCTTCTTCTTCTCTCTTTGCTTTCATGGCCGGGATGGAGGTGACACATTTAGAACTACCTGATTTATTACAAATGTCTGTAAATAATATTTTTGTGTACAGCTGCCCTGCTGCAAAAGGAATGCTGCTGAGGCACTAGCCCTGGCAATTGTTTTAATGTCCAAACCCCCTTTCTTTTTCACGTATGGAAAGAAGTGTAACGTGAACGCTGCAGCACAAACAGTGCCGTGGATTTGGCAGGTCCTTCTGTAGGAAACAATTAGCACATCTACCCTTAGTTTCTTCCTACACTTTAAATTGTGACGCTGGAGGAGGAATCCCTTTAGTGGGCACTGCCACGTTCGGCTGCGCGGAAAGGAGCAGCCAGACCCTGCCGAGTCTCCTTAACGATGCCTTCTGAGCGCGCCAGGATTGAAGCAGACTGCTCAGGAGGACTGGCAATCACTCCGCAATTTATCCAACAGATGCTTCCCTACCTCCCCCCCCAGAGCTGTCAGGAGAAAAAACCCGGCCGAAATTCAGCGAGCCAGGACACATCCCTTGTCTGGGAGCAGCCCCCTCCCCGGAGAGCCCCCAGAGCCCTCTCTTCCCCCTCCTCCCAACTAATTGGATCAGTTGTAAAAGTAACACAACACTGACGCTATCACACGTTTTGCAAAGTCTAGGAACTTCTGCTTTCTAAGGGGTTTGTTGGAGGTTTTTTCAAAAAAAAATCTACAGACGTCCAGACTAGTAGTTAACATGTGTTCAATTTGCCTTTGTAAATGGATTACCAGAAGTTCAGGTTTTTTGCTATATTTAATTTCTGCTTTGCAAGACGAATTATCTGATTCAGGTTTCTGGTTTTTATTTCCTGCCGATACTTCAGTAAAATTCAAAACGACTCCATCTCTAGCTAATCTCTCAATTACTTCACGCAGCACTGCCTTTATGCACTTTTGAAATTTTTATGATGACAAAGAGAGTTTGTTCAGAAATATTTTAAATGCTGTAATCTAAACGATTAGGAAAATAAAAATCCAGAGCCGTGGCTCGTCTTTGGAAGCTAATAAGAACAATATGGGTTTCAGTCCAAGAAAATTCCCTTGAGACTGTCCAGACCATCACAGCTCAGCGACTGAGGGGAAGAGAGGGAAGAAGTAGGGAATAGACAACTCATTAACAGCTAGTGACATTTCATTTAACAAAAACACAGGGAGGAAAAGTTGTTATGAAGCAAAAAAAAAAAAAAAAAAAAAAAAAAAGACAATTCCTCATATTACGTCTGGTGAACCAAGAGGGAAATCTCAACGCCCACGGACTGGGACCAGCTCCAGGAGGGAAACCTTTGACCACTACGTCAACCTCTTACAGTAAACATGTTTTGCAGGTTTTAGAAAGTTCAGCTGAAATTAAAAAAAGAAAAAAACCCAGTTTGTGGGAGCCTGAAGCATCAAGACAATCTGCCTGCACCAGAGAAAACAGTTTTGCACCCTGCCAGTGCCCATTCTCTGGGGATCCTGGCAAGCAGGCGGGATGCTGCCTCCCGTCAGCGTGTGCTGGAGGAGCCAGGGCTGCTTGACCACAAAAGTTTCCATTGTACGGCTGCCACATCTGCAGCAGCCCGCCTGGGCCAGGGCCGAGGCAACTCCCTCCTGGCCGCCCACCAACCAAAGTACACCAGAGCAATTTATACCTTTCCAAAATGCGAATAATTCAAATTACAGACATAACACAAAGCTGAAGCAGACACATTTCAGGCATTCCCGTTAAAGTTTACTCTCTGAAATTACCGTACCCAAATGGGCAGTTGTTATATGGGGGGGGTAAGGGGGGGACACGGAGGCAGGAAAGGAAGAGAGGAGGCAGGGAAGGAAGAGGGAGAAGGGAGAAAATGGCTTTTCCAAAGGTTTCATTTCATTCCCCTTCATTTCGCTACTTACTTTTACCAAGTAATAAGAAGCGTCTTCTCTAAACCAAACGCCTGGCTTTAGTTTGGCGTTTTTAAGATTTACAGTGTGATATTTTGAACAGAAAGACATCTCTCTATACATTTGTGGCAAGGTATTATACTGTATTTGTTTCATTTCATGGTTCTTTTTACAAAAGGGAAACAAACCCAAAACATCCCCACACAGAACCACGGGGCAAAAGCCCAGCAGAGTCCCCAGCGGAGAGCCCCGCTCCCCCAGTGCCACCAGCAGCGGCTGACCCCACTCAGCCAGGGCTTCACCTGGGGACCCCTGCCAAGGGCTGGAAAAAGGACCTCCGGACCCCTCCTCCTCCCAAGAGCCAGCGCAGGAGTACAGCAGTGCTGGGGGAGCCCCATTTCGCAGGGGCTCTCGGACTGCGCCCGGGCTGGGCGCTGCGCTGACAGGTGGCCATCAGCGCTGCCACCAGCTGAAGACACCGGGCTTTGTCAGGAAGCCTGACATTTACAGACTGACCGCTGTTATTTATAGCCATCCCTGCTTCGGGTGCACGGGTGCACTTCACTACCGGCTGCTTCAGCCTTTTTTTTTTTTTTTTTTTCCAGTACTGTGACACTGGGATCACCTGGGATGGCTAATGAGGAAAATACCACCAACCTACCACGTTCCGTGGGGTGGATTTTCAGCGTTGCAAAGCATAAACACCCCACTTCAACACGCAGCGGCTGAAGGGTGAATGGGCCTTTGTAGTCTGCTCTTATCAGCCGCTCACTCCAGCCTTAAAGGAAACTGCGCACAAGTCCAGAAGTAAAAATACTCTAATTCATCAGGGAATTCCCTGCAGTATGAGTCACGGAACGGCTTCCCCACCACACCCAGCTAGAAGATTTCCACATAAAAAGGCACTGTAGGAGCCTGTCTTAGCACAGGAGGAGCAGCGCTGAAAAGCCGTTGTGCAAATCTAGCGGCATCAGTTATTCGCACATGAAGCCCAGCAGATCATGACGTATGGATTTTTTTCATGGGAGAGCAACACAAATTGCTGTCAAGACTTTGCAAAGAACTTTTTCTACTGTCTTCCCCTCCTCACTGTCCATCAGGACAAATCCCCCAGGGTTTCCAGGGCTGGGTCTATCTTCAGACCCCAGGAAACTGCAAGCTTAGTGACAGGGGGTTTGCAAGGTCCCAACAGTCAAACCACCAGCATAACTTTCATTACAGACTGGTGGCAGAAAGGGGAGAGAATATCCTGTATGAAAAAAAACCCCCAAGCCTGGAAATTCAGAAGGGTATAACATCTGGCAACCACTTAATGCTTGCCTCTGTGAAACGGGCATAATGGGACCGCTCAGATATATTTAAGTGATTTCGCTTTACTACAGGAGGTTAAAACAGTCTATATCCTTTAGTAGTCCTGTGCTCACTTGAGATACGAGAAGAATAGACATAATCTAGGATTTCACTGCCTGTACACAGTGCTCATTTTATACTCCTCCAGCCTGCGGCTCAACAGAGTTTGACTGCACTGGCTGACTGTAATTTACATTCATACACTGCAAGTAACTAGCTCCGCTCTCCCAAAGGAACCCACTGCTTGATTAATGTGTTGTGAGATTACCCAAAACAATAATGCCAGTATTACATCCCGGATTACTGTAACATGTCCACAACAGGCAGGGCACAGATGCAATGCAGAACGATTATCCAGCGTAATTTTGAGGTGCTCTGCAAAGGCTGTCTACCTTCCTATTTGGCCCTGTTAACGCATATTCAAATCCCTTAGGAGTGAAGGATATTCCAGTTTTCCATTTGCACCCCAACCCTTTTTCCCTGAGAAATACAGTCATGGCACTGAGATGACCTATGTGTGAACAAGTCCAGAAGGAAAGGATGAGTTTCCAGCCAGAGAAGAAAACGAAGACTTAAGCAAAGTCTCGTCACTCAGACTGAAGAGTCACCCAGTTTTGTGCAGAGATGCTATCAGCTCCCAGGCGCAGGGCAGGCCGGGCTGGGTCTGCGCCTGGGCTGGCAATGGGAGAAGCAAAGAGGTGGCTCCATCGCTTGGAGGAGAGCACTCCCCCTTCCAGTCCTGGGCACAACCCACTGGTGCTGTCTCCCCTGCCAGCAGATATGCATGGGTGTACCGCTGCTGGAAGAAGCAGCAGCCTTTGGGATCTGGGAACGCCACAAGGAGCTGGGGCACTTTTCTAGGTGGGTCTTGCAGACCTCTTGCTGCGAACAACACTTCCCCAGATGGACACCAACAAGCCCAATAAGCTGTAGGTGGGCATCTATGCCCGTGTTCACGCACCAGCGTACATTTTAAAGACGAGGATGAACCAACACCAGCCAAGCAGTTTGCCATGGGATGTACAGGAAAGACAGGCCACAAAGAGAGCAAGAAAACATTCGGAAGTGCAGAGGGAGCAGAGGATAAATATCTGCAACGTAAGCGGTCAGGACCTTTCTTTCGATGGCACTTCAGCCTCTAGAGATCTGCAGTCATTTAGGGAGATGTCTCCCAGCCGTGCCTGTGCCCAGAGACGCCTGCAGAGCATCTCCACCTCCTGCCACCACTCCTGCCAGTGCCATGGCCCGCCTGCTGCCTGCCACCTCGTCCCTGTCTGTCCCTTCAGCAACCATGATCTCTCCCCTTTGCTTCTTCCACTACTTTTGCTATGAGATCCAGCTGTTCGCCTCTACCCTTCTCACATCCTACTGTCCTGCTACAGAGGCTTCTCCCATAGCTTTGCTCCCTGACCCTGGCATGTCTTCTGGCATGCAGCGGTCCATGCACAGCAGGGTTCATGCATAACTGACCTTTTTGTATTTCCACACCAAAGCTGCTATGTTTGTGTCTCCTCAAAAGCATTTTTGCAGCATATGGATTTTGTCCATTCCTTCAGCTATACATTTTTGCAGTATTGAGCTGAATATTAGGTAGGCTTCGGTGCATCTGCCATGCATATGATCCTCTCAAGTTACTTCTTCTCTCTTTTTTTACCTTAAATTAAAAAATTCATGCAGCAAGCAGGTGATAAAAATCCAGTACAAATCGTATCTTGCAGTACTGCATCTCGCCAGACATGTCCATCCTCTCTGGTTGCTCAGCTGGGCAAACCAAAAACTGAGGGACTCACTTTGCCTAAATGGTGAGCTTTTTTAGCTGCTTTTACCACAGTATGTCTAACAGACTTAATTATTCTAAGTTCAAGTGCTTGCAAATGAACTGTAATTTTAGTCCAGGTAATTAAAAGGAGGCACTGTGCTGAACTGACTGATTTGGGTTCATTTTGAGCCAAAACCACTGGAATTACCTGCCAGCTCCTGTTTTCAGCAGAATGGAAGCTGGTTATGCAATTTGTCCTCTCTGGAACGTCCCCCTATTCAAATTAGCACTGGTCTGAGGGTTTTATTTAATAACTCTCAGTAATTCCAGGTCTTCACTTAACTTTCAAGTAAAACTGCAGCTTGACAACCCTGCAAAATCTCTCTAGAGTGGGCAGATCAAACCAAGCACACCCAGCAGAGCTACCCACCAGCAGTCATGACAATACTTTACTCTGTCTTTGGTTACATTTGTGTTATCTCTTTGTCTTCACAAATTTCTTTTCCTCTTGGAACCCCTAGTAGGCTGAACCGGTGACTTTGCAGCTGAAACTGAGTAAAATATTCCTGGTCCATCTTCTCCAGTCCAATCTGTCTCTTATTTTCACAGAGACTATTGGAGTAACAAACCTCACAGCCATTTTAAACCAAATTCCAAATTTTCCTTCCATGAACAATTCTTTTCCTCTGCTGTTTCTGTGCTTGATGCCAACACCACCACATGTACTATTGCTACTCCTACTTCTTTCTCATCTTAAGATATAGGTTTCATCCAAATGCTTTCAGTTCTTGATTATTTTTTAAGATACAAACTCTTCATTTTATCTATCTGGCAACAACTTCTCATCTTCCAGAGTTATCCCATTATGGTAAAACCTCATGAATTTTAGCAGAGCCTAAACAGTAAGCTTTTGAATGGCATTTTTATTTTTTCCACCTCAGGTCCCTTGTTTCTCTTGTCCAAGAAGGCCAGACTCAACCTCAGAGGTCCCTCCTCCTATCCTCTGATTATCTGCCTTGACATCAGCTTTCCTGCAATGAAGCACACCTTGGAAATGTCTTATCTTCTCTTAAATGTCATTGTACTTTCGTCCACATTGCTCTTGAAGGTGTAATCTTACTCCCTCAACAGACCTAAAAGTAATGTGTTTCTCTTCCCTCAGCTCTCCTCACTTTTCCTGTAATGCCCACCCAAGAGAGAAACCAACTCTTAATGATGCCGGGGAAATAACAGGAGACAAGGAGTTCTGCTTTTCCAAAAGATGTAGACGATCCCTCCAAAAACTAACTACCTTGGAGGCATCCCCTTGTATTCGTTTACGTGGCAAGGTTTTGGTAGCGGTGGGGCTGTAGGGGTGGCCTCTGTGAGAAGATGCCAGAAGCTTCCCCCATGTTGGACACAGACAGCCCCAGCTGGCTCCAAGATGGAACTGCCACTGGCCAAAGCTGAGCCCATCAGCAAAGCTGGTGGCATCTCTCTGACAACGTATTGAAAAAGGGGCAAAAAACACTTCATAGCTGCTAGGAGAGAAAGGAGTGAGGATATGTGAGAGAGACAACTCTGCAGACACCAAGAAGGATGGGGAGGAGGTGCTCCAGGTACTTGAGCAGAGATTGCCCTGCAGCCCATGGAGAAGACCATGATGGAGCAGGTTGTTCCCCTGCAGCCCATGGAGACAACCACAACAGAGCAGATATCCACCACCTGCAGCCCATGCAGAGCCCATACTCCTGGCAGGAGCTGTGGCCTGTGAAGACAAGCCCGTGGAGGACACATGCTAGAGAAGTCTGTTCCTGAAGGACTGAACCTTGTGAAGAGGACTCACACTGGAGCAGGTCATGAAGGACTGTCTCCCATGGGAATGACCCACACCAGTGCAGGGAACCAGCATGGGGAGGAAGGAGCGGCAGAGGGAAGCTGTTATGGACTGACCTCAGCCCCCATTCCCCATCCCCCTACGCCACTTGGGAGGAGGATTCGGAAGTTGGGAACGAAGGAGTGAAGCTGAGGGTGGGAGAGGAGGAGGGGGTACAGGTGGTCTTTAGTTTTGCCTTTGTTTCTCACTATCCTACTCCATTTTTAATGGGCAATAAATTATTTTCCCCAAGTGGAGCCTGTTTTGCCTGTGACAGCAACGGGTAAGCAATCTCCCTATCTTTATCTTGACCCACGAGCTTCTTAATCTTACTTTCTCTGCCCTGTCCTGTTGAGGAGGGGGAGTGAGAGAGCGGCTGGGTGGGTACCTGGCAGCCAGCCACGGTCAACCCGCCACACTCCTTTCCTCTACTGTCTTTAGGCAGAGATTGCTTCATCAGACTCTGAGCTTTCTGGTAAGGGCTGTGAAGTCCAGTGTGTTTGGACAGAGGGCCAAACTGGAACAGTAACAGTAAAAATTATCTGAAATCTTGTGCTAGTTAAAAAAGTTCAGAGACAAAGCTTTGATTGCACAGACACAGCTGCTTGAAGCCACTTAGTCTGGCAAAGACATGAAAGAATAAACTTCAAGCATTCAGTCACAGTTTCTATAATAATTAAAAATTTACAGGATTACTCAGACAAGTGACTTTTAACTAGACACCACATGGCTATTCCTTATTTCTCTGTTGTCCACAGTAAGTATCTGTGATTGACTGATCCCATTCTTCACCGTGAGAGCAACACCCCAGATCAGGCTCGTTGCCGCTGATACCATCTCATGTGTACGGCTGCCATCCTGCTCTGTCTTCGCCATTCCCTAGACTAAACAGCCAGGAAAAACTGAAAAGTGCTGACATTTCCTACAAGCTACATCACTGCTCCTGCGTGCGCATGAAAGGGTTCCACCATCAAATAACTCCACCATTTGATGACACTATTTGCCCAAGGATATCTATTTCTGAGCAGGGGCCAGAAACCCCTTCAGCTATCAATACATCTCTAGGAAATAGGTTCAAGTGACCTTCACATGAACTCCATGCTCCCAACTCATATGCCTTTGAAGATTCCAGTTTATCTAGTTTCCAGAATTTTTAACCTCACTGTACGAGTCAGCGTTCAGCTGCTCACTGCCAACTGGAACGTGTGTCCTGAAGTTGGATAAACAGACAGATAAAGACAAAATTATGAAGTATCTGTCCATCTGACTAGAGGGGGGAAAGGGAGTTTTGCCACTTGCTTATTTATTATGTGAGCTACAGTATGATTACCAGTGTGAAACATGACCCCTTTTTGGCCAGTTGCCCCCAAACTGTGACTGCTACTGGCAATGGAAAGAGCAATGGAAAGATCTCTGAGAATGTAAGATCTTTTACTAAATGGAGCTCTGCCAAGTCTCGGGTCACCCGTCTCCCCATCACATCACATCACATCACATCAAAACAGACTCCAAGCCTTGAGCTCCCAAGTGTAGCTGAGTCAAACCAAAAAGCCCACATGCTTCCCCAACTCATCCCTTCCATCCACATGCCACTCAAATGTTTTGTCAACATATCATTTTCCAGAACTTTTTATAAGTTCTCCTGAAACTAAAATACCGCACTTGAGTTACTTGCCATACCACAAGGTAACTTTTGCTTACGTATCTCAGGGGAAACAAAACTGAATTTCTCAGACTGACATTTTTACCTGAAAGCAGCAACTGATCGATTCTAATCTTTGCCAGAGACAGTGAAATTTGAGAGGAACAAAAAACTTGTGAAATGCTTGAGTGGACACTTCAATTAATCCAACTTCCTTCTTTTCCAAATCACATTTACTTTGTGCTAACAACCAACTGACCAAGGCTGACCACATGTCTAACGGGAGGAAGTTTTCCCATCTGAAATACTTAGAGAAAAGCATTATTTCCTTTGCCATATACACCAGAAAATCTGGTGATTTCACTCAGCTATCTTTCATCTGCTCTAGTACAACTATTCCCATGCCACAGCATCACCTTCATGTTCTAAGAGCAAAACCTCTCCCATCAGGGAAGAGGAACAGTTTAGACAGAAAAATCCATTTAACAAAATAAAAACAACAGCAGAACGAACAGTTTGAAGCAATAGCTAAATCTGAAAAAAAAAATCTTCAATTGTTTGAAAAAATTTAAAAAAAAATCCCTGGAGGAAATGTTGTGTAGGTTCTGTTTATTTCTCTTTCAGGAACTAGAGTTTCAAAGGCCTTGGGCACAAGAGCTGAGGATACTTAGCTTACAGTGTGTGTTAGGCACTGGGATCACTGTTGACTTGAAGGCTGAGTAATTAACAACACATTCAAAACCACTGAAATACGTTGGCCTGGAGTTACTCAGAGATAGGGTGTTACAAATTGTGAACCCTACTAACGTCCATCAGTGAGAGAGGGATGGCGCATTTGTCAGAAGGAAGCCCAAAAGCAGCCTTCTGACCAGGTCAAAATGGCCCTCAACATTAACAGTCCAAATTCAGAATTTCAAAGTCAGTGTTATTTGAGAAACTAATCCTGTAGTGAAGTTGGGTGTTACATTTCTGCCTTTTCGCTCTTTAAAACCCTTGCCTTGAGCTCTGGCCACTAAGCACAAAAGCAAAGAAATGGGTTTGGAGCTCTCACTTAACTAGTAGAAACTCAGCTGAACGACAATTAATAATAATGCACCAAACATCCATTTCTTCCCATAGATCACAACTTGCTAATAATGAAGATTTCAGTCAGTTTAACCTGATCTCTTAGGTATGTCTCGACTTGGCCAAATCCGTGAAGTCCAGAAATACTTGAGCTAGTCCAGTGCCAAAACCATTCTAGCTACAGGACTAAGGAGGAATTCTTGAGCAAGGAACAATTTTTTGGGATAGATTAACTTTTTTTGTATCTGAGTGCGAGACTCTTTCTAAATCATAAAACATCTTGGGCAATTCTACAATGTCCTGGAGTGTGCCAGGAAGACATACCCGTAACTTCCCCGTGCTTTGGTGCTTGGGATATTGGCTTTGTATCTCATCAGCGAGCTTTGACTCATCAGTTACAGGAAACACCTTGTGAACTGAGTGAAGATTTTTCCACCGCACTCAGGTCTTATAGATCACTAATCATAATCTGATATCCTAGCAGCCAGCAGCCTGGTCATTTCTGTTGGGCTTCTGTATTGTTTTGTGTTCAGTAACTCATATTACCTTCAAAAAACTAGTTTTGAAAACAAACACACAGTTCTTGCAGAAGTTGTTACCACAAAAAGGCAGCTGACAGCTATGTAGCCCATAAAACATATTCTTCAAACACCTCTGCATTTTCTGCACTTCCCCAAAGACTTTTGTTGCCTGGTACATTAGTAATCTAAAAATGAAATAAGAAGTTTTAAAAAGATAAGTAAATAAATCAGTGCCTTTTGTTATCATTCCAGATCCCAACCTGCGCTCTTGAAGATGTGTGTGTTAGACAGGAAACATTTTGTCCCCTCTAGCCCAACACCTCCTCCCACAGCTAACAACCATTAACTTGATTTCATCTCCTTTCTTAACTAAAACACACAGCTTGCCTCCACAGCGAATACCGGCGTACAGATATCAAGGGCCCTTACCAGTAAGAAGCTGCAGACTTTGTTATTTTAGAAAGTATTAATTCTGGTGAAAACCAGATTGGTATTGGACGTCCTAAACCTAGCACTCAACAACCACAGCAGGCAGGCTTACAAGACCCTTTTGAAACTCAGGAAGAGAAAAGCACGACTACAAAGAGAGACAGAAAGTGAAAGAAGAGGAGAAAAACAATTATTAGCGCAATTTGTAAGAGGCAATGTCATCGTGGGACTCATCAGTTTAAGGAACTAAAAGTTAACGTCTCAAAGCACATTCAGCATTCATATTTTTATTACCGCTAGGCTTCTTGGACGGTCATTTTATACCATCATTCATCACTGGAAAATATGGTCTGATGTGCAAGCAATAAAATATTGACCAAAATCCCATAAAATGAGGACTCATTTCAATACGAGGACTTTTTTATAGTACTGTAAAAGGCTTGAGCAAATTTTAGTCCACTTCCGAACAGACTCATCATTTATCCAAACGGGTGCCTTCTGCCTGACTCTGGACCACACCGTGAAGGGTTCTCCTTCCAGAGGAGGGCCTCACAGCACTCCTCCCATGGTCCTTTCAATGCTCCTTGCCTTCATCCCTCAGCTGCCTTGTTCCTCCCCATGCGACACACAGTCGCAGGGCTGCAAAGTATATTTTGCTTGGTTTCATACGCTTGTCGGTTAAAAAGGCAGGCAGCAAGGGGTTAAGCTGAAAGCACCAGGCTGCTGCCTCCCCAGCTGAGGGATTGATTTGATCATTCTTCAGGGATTTCCTCTTGTATGAGTCACTGCTCAGACAGACTCCCCACGCAAGGAGGCCAGGATAATGCCATTCCTCCAGAGACTACAACAGCTGAGGGCTAGCACTGAAGACAGAGAGCTTGGGACTCGTGCTTGGAAAAACATTCAGCGGACCACAATGCACTAGGCAGACTTAAAGAAATTATTCAGACAGAAGAGGGGGAAAAAAAAAAAAAAAAAGGCAAACAAAAACTGCTCTCAAACTCTCTGCACTAACCAATTAAGTATGCAGACTAGCACGAATTAGATGAGCTCCGGGAGACTGCCTTCTGGCTTGGGGACTGCCCCAGTGACGACTGAAGACATGAGTTCATGCAGTATAATATTTAAATTTTATATAAAAGATATGTTCTCTTTATGAGTGCAGTGATTTCTGTGATCTGTTACCCTGTAATAGCCGTCTTTGGCTGTAACCCACTAGGAATGTGATGAACATTTTGAATTCAAAAACGAAAGTAGTACCAGCAGCAAAACAGCTGCCTCCAGCTAATCACAAAAGTTCACAACCAGCTTTCTAAGAGAAAGAGAAACTCTGCTGGTGATCCCTCTCTTGACCTACTTTCATAGACGTGCAAGAGCCGAAAGGGAAAGAAACACCGCCTGCTGATTTACAAAAGTGAAGGCTGGAAATGCTTGTCCGTTGGACGTTAAATACAGCAACTGCTCACAAATGGAGCCGTTTGCCACCAAGCCGAGGATGCACCATGCTTGCTTGTTTCCAGCGCATCGAGCTGTGTGAGCTCGCAGCACACAGCCCACCGCAGGAACCCCAGAAATTGCTCAGCCCACGTCAGCCAGCAGCTTTGCTCTTTGCGTGGCATTCCCAAGGACACAACTGCAGCTCCTGGAGATGCTGAACGCTCTCGACGTTAAAGGCCTGGCCCCTGCGGCGTACCTCCACGAGGCAGTACTGCCCTGAAACCCCAGCACACCTACCATGAGACTACTAAAACCAGGCCGGACGGTCTCAGATCAGATCTCTCAATACTGACCTCACGACCTTGATTACTCCTCAATGACAGCAGCTCATCGACTGCCTCCTGCAGCATCAGGAGTCCAACTCGATGCCGGGGGAAGAGCGCAGGGGATCTCCGGTGGTGCTTTCACATTGAGGAGACACTCCTGCACTGGCTGTCCTGGCTTTGGCTGGGACAGAGTTGACTTTCTTCATCGGAGCTACCAAGAGGCTGTATTTCCAAAACCAGGACGCTGGTTGATCCGGCCAACCCATGCACCTAAGGAGTTTACCCTGGGAGTTTTTCAGGGTGACAGACAAGGCCTTTTGAACATTTTCTTTCTCATCAGCACACCCAGCGTGCCGCTGGACACGCCTTCATCTCTCACGATGTTCAAAAAGTGTCGCTTATATAAATTATTTTCTATCTATGTGCTGTCTTTGTGCAGCCTCAAATCTCTTTTGCTCGAGGGAGGTATCTGTCTGGTTGAGAAGCACAAGGCTGGCCCTGTTTTGCATTTTTGTAATTTAAGGCTACGCAGCACACATCCTGCTTTTGGTGTACTTAATACTCAGTGAGACGGTGCCCAAATCCAGACTGTGGTACCTGCTGGTGGGCTAGCAGCATCACCAGCATAATCCTTTGGGATGCGACACTTTAAAATTTGTCCAATTCAATAAAGGAAGAGGAGAGAAAAGAGGTATGGAGGAAAGCACGCTTTAATGTGCTTCCTTCCCTCCTGTAATGAGGCAGATCAAGGACTTTGCTCCTGAGATGTCACACCTACCCATCCTGTGCAGCAATGGGAGTTTGAACATAGACAGTCACATTCTTCCCTCACTCCATGATACACAAAGAGCAAGAGCTCAAGGTTTTTTTAATTGCAATACCATTTTTTTTCCTTTTTTGTTAACTTTCTTAAGAAACAAAAAGGGTGTTCTGCTTATCTCACAGCCCGACCGCAGGTGGTGCGGTGCCTGGGGGACACATGAACAGCACTCCTGGCTCTCGCTGAGAAGCCGGGGCAGTGCCACTGCCCCATGTGCACTTTTGGTGACTTAAACCTCACCAACCCAGCACTTTACTGCAGAACTTCAGGGAGGTCTTCTGTTCGTCCCCTGAGCCCAAAGACTATGGTGTCTTTGCCTCCAGAGCCCCCCTGCTCACCCCGCCACCCCCTCCCAGGGCCCAGGCTCCTGCGGCACCAGCAGCAGCAGGGAGCGGCACAGGAGCCTGGTGGACACGGAGGGTTAAACGGGTGCAGCCTCGAAGCCAGCACTGGCAGCCTGAGGAGCGCCCAAGAAGGTTTAAAGTTCAAGGGGGGTTTCAGCCAGCAGCTGAGGAATCGGGAGCTTGTGTCAGCGCCACGGAAACCCTTTCCAAAACAAGACTCAAATCTACCCTCAACAATCTCATTTCAGAGCCTGACTTTGACTCACAGCTCCACTCCCACCGCCTTTTCCCACGGGGGCATTCATGCGTGTTAGGCACCGTCACCCTGCGACCCACGGCTGCTGCAGACACCATCTGTTCCAGCCCCAGCTCCCGTCCCACGCAGCCTGGCCAAGGACCCTTCTCCATCCCACCACTGACGCACGCTGCACGAGGGGGGAGTCGGCGGCAGTCCTTCTCCAGCCCGCAAGAAATATCTCTTTCGAATGAACGCATGTGCGCTGCAAGTCCTCCTCGGCCAGCGGACTGAAAATGCCACCGGTCCCCACTGCCACACACATCCCCAGCAACACCACTCCCCTTTCACAGACTACAGAAAGGTTTAATGGGATGCACCACCTTGCAGGTTTATGGGGACACGCTACTGGAGGTTCCGAACACCTTTAACAGGTTCTACCCAGTACCGCCATGGTTTGCTACAAAAACAAATGCCCAACTTCAGCTTTCAACGTGGCTATTGTCTATCTGTAGCTACACCTGCCACAGCGGGAAACCTGAGCATTAGGCATGGCTCAGATCACTTTCACAGCTTTGACCAGTGATATGGAAAACACATTACATGCAGAAGAAAATGTCGTTACTGTATTTATGCTTTCATCATTTGGCAGAGATTTTAAAACAGGCAGAGGACAAAAAAAGGCAGACCAGAGTCTAGACTGAAAAGACATACCTGGTGCTTTCTCCACAAAGATGACTTTGGAGTCTTGCAGAAAGTTATGGCCAGTCAGTACCATTTTTTTCCCTCCAGTAACAGGAAAGCTGTCAGTACTTTGCTTCTCCACCAGAGGCAGTTCTTGGGCAGATCTCTGAGCTGGAGAGTTATATGGAAAATTAAAAAAAAAAAAAAAAAAAAAAAAAAAAACAAAAAAAAAAAAAAAAAAAAAAAAAAAAAACTATAAATT
>WKFP01014259.1:69417-116852 GCA_011057875.1 Pterocles orientalis
AAAAAAAAAAAAAAAAAGCCTTGTCACTCCCAGGCCTCCTATTAGCTTAAGTGCACTCTACTTTTATTTGAAGTGCATTCTTTAGTACAGAAATCAATGCGCAAAGCTACATATTTTTTCCAAAATATGGATATTTTGTCTTCAGTATAAACCATGTGCTTCTGGAAAGCAGATGAAGGTTCACCAACTAGACAGGTAAAGCAAAACCAACGTACAGCATCTCAGTGGGCAAAGACTCCGTGTGGGTGGTACAACATCCTGCAGGAGAAGGATGTTAGCTGCTACTTACAGCACTCGATAGGGTTGGAGGCCACTTGCAAGGAGAGGGTCCTGCCATTGGCCTGTGGGATATGAACCCTGAAGACCAGCCGCACACGCGTGTTCTTCCGACCGATGTCCGTCTCTCCCTTGCGCAGCTCAATGTCGGAGTTTCGGAGCTTCAATATCCCAGCACAGTCGATGCTATCCAAAAGGAAACAGAGCGATTCAATTCACTTCAAGCACACTTCAGGAAGACAGGAGGGTGCAATATCTTCCCTCTCTCCTGTACACCCTTCTTAAAAACCTGAGTCAGACTCAACCCAGTGACCAGGCTGAACACAGCAGACTGCTAAGCGCAGTACTTGCACCTACAAGTCGCTAGGTTGGGGCTGTTTGTAGTAACAGGTAGTAGTTGCTGTTGAGCACACCAATGTAGGATGTTACTTCAGTTCCCAGAGGAAGAAAATCTAAAAGATCCTTCCTCTCCAAGACATCCTGTAAGGACGGTGCTTACAGATTAACCAAAGCTCGAAGAAATAGCGAGACTAGAAAAGTCCACGGGAAAAGACGGTAGTGCACAAAGTGTCACCACCCAGAAGGCAAGGTGACTTATGATTTCACTTGTTACAGCTAATTTGGAGAAAAAACTAATATGATATTTATTCTAGGGCAAAGTCCTGAATATGCTTATTAATAAGCACAGCTCTCCCTGAGGTCAGTTCCACTGTCAATGTGTTTGTATTTGAACGAGTTTGGAAATATTCCCAAGCCAAGCGTTGAGCCGAAGCTCTGCATGAAAAAGCCTGAACTCAGAGAGCACCCTCCACTAAAATGTGCTTTTTGTCAGATGGAACTATACTATTTCTGACCATTCTTTTTTTTTTTTTTTTTTTTTTTTTAGTTTTAAGTTTTCTCCTGAATGAGTTTACAAGTCAGGATTTTTGTCAGAGCAAATTTCAATAGAGGAAGTTCCCAGAACAAAAGATACACAAACACACGCTCTCAAAAACCCACGGCAAAAATACCTCTGCTTTGGCCACGACTACAAGGACTACATGGCAATTTCTTCTGGCTACCGGTCTCCGGCATGCATTTTATTACACTGAATACACATAGTTTAATTTTATTTTGCATTCAAAGACTTTCATTCCCGCTCCAGAAATTTGAAGCTCTGTTCTGCAGCAAACTGCAAACGAGAACTGTGGCAGCAGAGTTTTGATCTACCTTTTTTCTAAAGAATGAATTTCAGAATAACAAAAAGGTCCTTGTTGACACAATCAAAGAAACTAATGAAAGTATTAAAGCTTCTCAACAATGCACATTCGCAGGTGAAGCCGTAAGAATCACAAAATATTTGTACCCATGTCAAAATTCTATGCAAAGATCCTTAAGATATGGAAGAAACAGCGTGCTTCCCAATATTGTCTCTCCTATAGCAACGCTTGTAAAGTAAATAAAAAGTATTTAACAATTACTCCAGAGCCAATAAAGTTCAGAGGAGGAAAAGCACTTAAATTCAGGCTTGTCAAGCCACGGACGCTAAAATCTGAAGTCAACAGGAGCAGCTGAATGTGCAAAAGCTTAAACGTGCCGACGAGCCCCAGTGTTTCACTCAATCACGGCCTGAATACACAATGTATGTGTGGGAGAAGTCCTCGGCTCCAAATCTCAATTCATTGTTAGGGCTCCACGAGTTTTTAGACTACCGATGTGTACAGCGCATATATGCCAAAGCATTGTTTGTGGTTCTTTAGAGCTGGCACGTACATCACGAAAATATTCCGCTTGGCTCCCCAACTGCAGAACTACCTCTATTCGAGGGAGAAAGATGACTGAAATGGCAATAATGTTCCCAGATGGCCAAAAATGTTATTCAAAATGGATAAATGAAGGGACAAATAAACACTGCGTGGGTACAAACTGGTGAAATTTCAATAACCTCGGTGGAGTCATGCCAGCTTCCGACGACAGCAAATGGGGCCGATAATTTTGCAGGCTTGTCAGGACTTTCAACACAATGCTCTGACAGAGGACCTCAGGTCTTGAGTGATCACCCTCAGCCCAGCTGGCAATGCAGCTAAACACATTCTAGCTCTTCTGTTTACATCAGGCACTCCGGGGCACGTTGTACATGACGCTGCAAACCAGGTTCTAACAACCACGACATGTAGAAGGTCTCCAGGTGTCATTAGGGCACGGAAAACTGGGTAAGTAACACGGAGTGAAACTGGGATTTTAGTGAGCATCCTGGGATTTTCACATGGTATTTGGTTTGGTGGGGTCAGGATTTCTTGCTTGCTTTCTGTCTGTCTACCTGCTTATCTTTCTGTCTCCCTATAAACACACACAAAGGTGCAAGCATCGGTATTTAAATACGAATATATTCACATTTATACACACGCTGTGAGATGTGCACGCACGCGAGCACACACAAATTCCTCCCAAGGCAGACTTGGATCACTTGAAGGAGGTGGGCAGAGAGGATGGGATTCAATAACGTGGAGGGTCTCACCATCACATACACAGAGAGACACCTGGCCCTTTATACCTAATCCTATAACGAATAATGGACCTACGGGGTGCTTAATTATCATTCAGACTCCTAATAATTCAGAGATCCTTAGATATCCATGCCTGCTTTTCCGCAGAGGACTAAACTTCCCCCAGTTCAACAACTCCAGTGTGTAAGGTGGATCATCTTTACTCCTCTTCTTAGGTTCAGAAACTTTGCTTCTAAACAAATGCCACAGAAAATGCTGACTTTTATTGCATAACAAATAGAGTGGTTTTATTAGTCTCAAAAAAACCACTAGGGTACTTGGAAATGCTCTCTAAGAGTTTCCTTTGACATCCAAAGATAAATTTTAATAGGCCCTGTTCCTTGCGCTAGTGCGTATAGGAGCAAGAGGTGTCATATTTAGAAACTAAATGCAGGACCTGAGGTAGGAGATATTTACAGCGTGGTAACTGAGACACTTATTTTAAATGGCAAATAAGCACATTGGCTGAAACTCTAGAATGAAAGCAATCAGTTGGCATAAATATTTGTGAAGTTCATTTTGTTGTTAAGCTTATTAGGGGTAATTTTTCCCAGCAGAGTTGTGAAAACCTACTATTACAAAGAGAATTTAAAAAAAAAAAAGAGAGGAAAAGGAAAACTGTGTACAAAATCAAAACAAAACCAAACAAAACCACACAGAAGAAATCAAGTGGGGCGACCAAGAGGAAACTGCGAGAAGCCAGGGTGCCTGAGCCTTACATTGCTCTCATGTTGTTCTCTGGAAGAAGTGGAATTTCCAGGACTTTGGTGTTGGAAAGTATTGTTTCATGGCTGGTGGTGGAAACGGTCTTCCCGGTGATTCGATGAACCTGGTAGAAAGCATGGGGTCGCAGCAGGCGGTCATCTGCAGTCCCAATGAACAGCTGTAGCGTGAGCGGCTCGCTTTCTAAGTAACCATGGAGCTGGCAAGAGAACAGAAAACGCCCACTGAGCACCACGCACATAAACTGCGAGGAATCAATTAAATTTTTATAAGCAGGAGAGCCTAATTCAAGGAGAGAACTTGTGACAGGTGCTATGTGTTAAGTTCCCCCCTCCTATTTTTCCTGTAACATAACATTGGTACAATAAAAAGGTGCACTCAGAAAATGTCTCATTATCCTCAAGGACCTGAGGCACTTTAGATGGGGTGAGCTTTTCGGCATTCCCGCTGCGTCCACAGAAAACTTTGCACAAATTCTGCCTTGGCGTTCAGCAAAAAACTGCAATGAAGTCAATGTTCCCTCCCAGTACTGAGGGTGGCAAAACCAACGGAGTTTGCAAGTGGAAAGGACATGGCTCATCCATCTCTGAGCCTCCCAGGTCATCCCTTGTGCAGCAGCAGCAGGCTGCTGCTCGGGGCATGTCCCCTCATTAACTGGTTTTTATGGCTGGGAAAGCCTGGAGACAGATCACATATATATGACTAGTAGGTCACCATGCCTGTCAAATTCTTGTTATAATCGCACAAAAATCTCATTGAAGCTACCGGGACTGACTCGAACCTTGTCCATGTTGCAGTGACTGCTCTGATGACAACAGGGATTATTTCTGCCACGGGCTGGGGACAGAGGAGGAGCAGAGTCTGACCCCATCCCAACCAGCTCCTGAAGAAGCTACTCTGGGTTCACGCTGGTGCGAAGGAGACTCAGCTCCAACCTCAACGCTGCTGTCTGACCCTGGGAAATGAGTCTCACAAAAATAGTTATCTAGCGGTAGTTAACAGCAAAGCCCCATCCCAAGGGAAGGGAGGATGCGGCAACCACAGGAGGGAGGAGCACAGGCAAGGTGGGCTGTCCAAGGAGATGTGCCATCAAAGAGCAAACCTCCTCACTTTGTTGTAGGTTTTGTTTCCTCTGCAAATGGTTCAGGTGGGTTTGGGCATGAGTTACCCACCATCACTGCACCATCACTAAATCTGATAGGTCAAATTATACCGCTAATCACAGAAACACAGGATGGTCTGGGTTGGAAGGGACCTTAGAGATCATTGAGTCCCACCCCCTGCCACGCGCAGGGACACCTCCCACCAGCCCAGGTTGCCCAAAGCCTCATCCAGCCTGGCCTTGAACCCCTCCAGGGACGGGGCATCCACAGCTTCTCTGGGCAACCTGGGCCACTGCCTCACCCCCCGCACAGGAAAACATTTCTTCCTCAGATCTCATCTCAATCTCCCCTTTTCCAGATTATACCCCTTATAAATCAATGGGGTTAAAACCATATCAAATGTTGTTGATATCTGTGTTCTGCTTGCTTTCACTCTCCCTAAATCTCAGAAAGCAATTTGTGGCTTCATAGTAACACAAGACCTATCTCTCCAGGGATCTTGCCATCTGACAGCGGGAATGCTGTTAAGAACAAAGATCTTGAGTAAGTTTTGCTCCTTTGAGCCCCGCAAAATTCTGGTGAGTGCAAACACAGGCACAAAACCTCCCCACTGTTATCAAACGCACTGATGGCAGCAGGAATGGGTAATGACAATGCTTCAGGAACCACGGTGACCAACGTGTGACCAAGGAAGGACATTGTGCCTAGACACATCTTCTATCAGTAACCTGGCACATCACAGAGTTTTCATCCCACGCCTTGGTCAGACAAGGCAAGAGGAAAACTGAAGTGCTTTCACTTGTTGGATTGCAGCGATTTTTACATCCTTACCCAAGCGCACGGATGCAGAGAAGACAAAGGGACAGGAGGAGGAGGCTCATTTCCAGCACTCCAGTATTTTATCAGCTCCGCGTTGCTGAGACACAAGGTGAAGGCACCTCGGAGCCAGGGGGTTGTGATATGATACACGGGGGTTTCTGTATCAGCGTTGTCAAACTGAAAACACGCCAGGGGCAGTCTGAAAATCTGTGGTATCGGCAAAATGATGGAGAGAGACAAGCAAAGCCAAGCGTGCACATTGCCTTCAGTGGGGTGCTTTGGGCTGCACGTCTCGGTTCAGCCCCACATGGAACACCTCCTACAACCCCTGACACCAACACAAACGCTACGCTGCAAAAGGAGGGTTTGCTGCTTTAACCCCCACCGCCGGAGATGCAGCCTGACCTGCTGGTGGGCAACTGCAGGCGTGCTCCAGGCACAGCTGGCAGCCCCGAGGAATGCACCGTCCTACTCATAGCCACTGTGTCCCCCCTTGCTGCCACCGGTGCAAGCAAGCAGGGCTGCCAGAGTGACCTGGATTCAGCCTGGGCTGATCTCACCCCGTCTCGGCATCTCCAGAGCCACGGCAGCAAAGCCGAGGTGACGGAGGAGACGCAGGGTATCGTGGTGTATTTCTGCTTGCGAGTGGCACGCAGGTTTGTAGAGGGGGAAAGTAAGACAGTGTGACACACCAGCTGATTAAATTTCTGTGCATCACCCGTGGCCGCTTCTCCAGCTCGTCATGGATGCTGCTTTTTATGGAGAGTGTAAAATTAAAACAAACACATATTGAATTACAAGGCCATTTAAAAGGTAAAAATAGACTAGCGAGTAACTCTAACCTCAATTCAGCAAAAGCAAAATCACACTCCGAGGCACCCATATGTTTTACTGAATCTGGGCAAAGGGGTCACAAAATGCTGGTCTTGCATAGGGTTCTGCTATTTCAAGCTTTATCTTTAAATCTGTGCCCGGCTGCTGCCCCATTTCGTGACCTGCTGGTGAGTCTCAAGCTTGTGTTTTTCCCACAGGTTTCCTACCAGGAGGCAACTGAACACCCTCAGCTTGGCATACCTGCTCTCCTCCGAGAAGGGTCCACATGCTGGAAAATAAATAATAAGCTCTCAGATGCACATTTTGCATGTTTTTTTTTAAGGCTTGTGATCTTCAAACTAAATTTATGTTTGTTTTTTTTAAAGGCCCTGTTGTAGAGCCCTGCTGGGCTTTGCTTTGGGATCATTACCCACAGTTAGTAACTTACTCCCTCTCAGTGACTTCTACACTGGAAGACAAGTAGGGGCTACAGTGCTGAACAAACGTGAGTTTTCAAGAGCTAGGAAATGCCAAAAACATCCAGAAAGACTAAGGCAGTCACTGTACGGTTGATTTTGCTGCCCTCAAAACAGGCAAAATCCTCACTCTCCCTTCGCTGCAGGTTCTGTTTCATACTCTGCAGTAGGAGGCATCCCACCTCTGATAAGTATTTCCCTTTGAGTTTTACCCATTGCATCACATTATTTACTTTTATATTATGTCACCTAATCATGGATGCCAACAGAAGCAATAAAAGAAAAACGATACAAGGATTAACATTTAAAGAGGCACATACTGTGGGTGACTAATTTTAGATTATGCACCCAGCACACAACTTCTATGGCAGACAGCGCTGAGCTCTGAGAGTTTTTGACATGTTGCAGATGTTGGGAGAACGGGCGAGATTTTGCTTAACTCTCAGCTGGGCGCAGCGAGAATATTCTCCTTCAAAAATACAAGAGAGCATCACTACTGTCACATGGCAGTAAAAGCAGAGCCACAGTACTCCGGGCTGCTCGGTCAACAGGTAAAGGGAATATTGAACAAGTCAGACGTAAAAAGGGAAGAGGGAGAAGGGGGACCGAGTATTTTTCTTGGTTAGGAAAGATCTCGCGCATCCACATCTACACATATTTTCCACGCATGCTCTGGAATACTGTACTCGCTGGTATAACGATTCTGTTTCCTGGCGTGCGACATGGGATGCATGCGTCAGACGCTCTATTTTTATCTTTTTCTCTGTGTAACACAGTCCGAAGCTCTTCCCTTAATAACTCAGCGGCTGAGTACGGGTGACAAAGGCTGCTCTGGGTATGGCATTCACAATAAAGGATGTGCCTTTCCTACCAAGCGTGCTTTGCTGGGCAATACATAGATCCAAGTGGAAAGAGCTCTACTTTTCCCTGCTGTGAAAGTGTAAAAAGGGTCTACTGTGAATAAGGATCACATGCGCAACGTTTTGGAACAAGTTTTCCTTATAGAATCACAGAATGGTTTGGGTTGGAAAGTACCTTAAAGCCCATCCAGTGCCACCCCCTCCCATGGGCAGGGACACCTCCCACTATCCCAGGCTGCCCAAAGCCTCATCCTGCAAGACTCTCAAAAATCTGTATTAAAAGGAAGATAAGTAGTAATCATCCCATCATACATCGATAGTATATAGAAGGGAAGATGACCAAGTGTGCCTTGATGTCATTAGCATTTCCGATGGAGAATATTCCCATTGAGGTCCTTGGGATGCTCACGTTCACAGAATTTGAACAATTAGTCCCAGAAAGAGGTAGGAATGAAGGCAAAAGCAGCCTGTTAATGAACTATATTAATCTATGAAATACATTTTATCCAGTGTAAGATGAAAACATAAACATTAACCACAGCGTATCAATTAGCTAACAGCCAAGATAAATTTCATTATGTAACCCCTGAGCCTAGTGTGACTTAAAGCACGCTACCTGCAGTTATCGATATAAATTCGGCAAAAGCGCTCAGCTAACTTCATGTCCCACAACAAACAAATCCAGCAGAGGCATCCTTGTGCCATCGCCTGTCGCTGTCTGGAATTTGAATGGTTTGCTCGAGAGATTAGAGGGCTGATCGCACATACTCTTGGAAAGGGAAGAAACATTGCTTCTCTTTTGTCTGGCTTAGTACAAAGGAAAAATGCAGGCAACACTTAAGTATGCAGGTAAGACCTCTGTGGCCAGTGGTTTTGGTTTTGAAATGAAAGTAGGTCATGTTCTCTTGTTCTGAGCGACCACTGTCCTTTTCCTTTTTGAGAAACACTGATAAACGCATTTGAACCGGTCCCAAACTATATCGGCATTTGCATTGTCTGAAGCTGCTAAGATCAAAATCAGACGTAATTGTGGGCCCTCTTCACACTCCTAGTGCTAGTGATGCAGTCACTAGCAATTAACACCAGAACAGGATGGATCAGAGCTAAGCTCCTTGCCACCTGACATCATCTTACGCAAGAGCAAGGGAAAGGCTGCACCGGCTGGGCGACGGCTCCACCGCACCAAGCCTTCCCTGGGATTCCTACACCTCCCTGTCATCGCTTTCACAATGCCCTCTCCCTCTAACACGTCTCAATTCCCACCAGCGATTGCCGCTCATCTTGGCACAGGATGCCAGAGCAACTCCCAGCCCTGCCCTGAGCAGAGGCACCGTGCGTCAGGGCAGGATGTTTTTGCCCATCCAGCACTGAACACCAAGTCGTCCTCCTCCAGCAGCCAGCAAAGTGCGAGAGAAACAGCGCTGCTTCACCCGCCAGCCACCACCTGAATGCAAGGTGCTATCTGATTCCGTCCTACGCCGGGGATAACCTGAGGTTTATCACAGACGGGAGCGTACCGTACCCATCCTGCCTGGACTGCAACCATGCGCCTGGTGCCTATCTGTGAAATCTGGCCATCAGAATTAACCAGACTCGAAAAACCACGAGCAGATGGGGCTGAGGTGCTTTTAACATAAGCTTTCAAAGGGGGGAAAGGGGGGGAAAAAAAAAAAAAAAAAAAAAAAAAGCAAACCTTGCTATGGTTATCAAATTTAGAGGAATTTTTGCAAATGTCACATCCAATAACTCAGAAGCTATTTCAGCATCGGTGGTTATTCTAGAGTCTATGAGGAAAACTTCTATTATTTAAGCCACGACATTTATTTTAAGAAACGCAGCTGAAATATTCGGCACGCTCCCTTCCAAGTGCTTGATGCTTTTGGCATGCCGAGACATCTGTTGAAATGCTCAGAAAGCTACCTGTTGGAACAAGGAGCCCTCTGTGCCCGGAGAGACTCCTGGAGGCCACCGAAAGAACGGTCCTGTTCTGACAGGACACACCAGCCAGGTACACCCTCTGCACCCACTCACGCTGTCAAGAAAAAAGGCAGCCACACTTCATAGCAGCTTTTACGTGTTTTACTGGGAATTCCAGGAAAAGACTGCAAAAACCCTACAGTGGTGCATTCCTCCGGGTGCTGTGTAAGTGTGTTAAACGACTGCAACGGCCGATCTAGGGCTGAGCCCATCGCAATGCATCCAGAGCAGAGCTCCCACAAATAACAAAGCAGGGCAATGACCACGGACCCTCTAAAGCAGTCAGCAGCCTGTGCTTCAGACTCTCCAGGCTACTAGGGGTTGCATCCTTAATAATACCCATGTGCCAAAAAAATCCACAGGTATCAGTGATGCGTCTACAAACGTGCGCGCTTGCTCTCTGTACCTTTGGTACATAATAAGGACAAGTAAATACACCCATTTATGCCTCTAAAAACAGTAAGAATATGGGCATTTTCTTACCCTCCCACATAACCGCTAGCCACGCTGCCCGCAGCAGGTCCTGCAGGGCTTGTGCTCAGCAATGCCATACAGGACCCTCTGTCCCACCGGCACTTCTAGAACTGTTCCCGCAACACCCTGAGTCACTCTGGAGAGAATCCCTAGTGAGACTGAGCACCCAGCCTGCAGAAAGTGGGCTTCTTTCCCCTTTCTTCCCATCAACACTTTGGAATGTAATTCCACTGCTTTCAAAAAGGTCAAACAGGATAAAATCTATTAAAAAGTGGAATTTTTGAAGTATAGCTTCGAAATAGCTTTTTTGCTAAGTTTCCCAAACAGTAGGTCTTTGTTACAGCAATTGCACACGATGAATGATAAAATGAAACAAATTGTCATGTTTTACAAACGTACCTAGTACACAGCCTCAATAAGTAACATCAGCGAGTGCTCAGTGTCCTGATTTCTCAAAATCAAACTGAAGAACCAAACTGTTTGAACTACAAAGCAGGTGCCCAAACATTTTGAGTACTGGTTTGAGCTGCGAGCACCAAACATGCATAAAAATAGGGTCATCAATCCTATTTTTAAGAAAAAGAGTTTACTTTTAGCTGCCAGGTAGAAGCACTAGGAGATGTAAGCTGTGGCATCACACGTTTAAATGGGAAAAGTTGGTCTTAGGGGCAACGACTGTCACGTGAAGCAAAGGCACCAAGGGCCAGGTGAGGAGACCCAGGCGTCTATCCTGGCGTGCCCTGCAGAGACCCTGCCCAGAGACCCGCTGCAGGGAGCCAGCAACCCGTGGCTCTGGGAAAAAAAGGCACAAAAAGACTGTCCCCCATTGCAAAGTCCCCTCCTATTCCTGTTCTGGTCTGTTACAACTCCAAATTCCTTTGCTAGGGGAGGCTTGCATAGAAAAACACACCTCGGGTGCCCAGAGCCAGGGGAGGGCAAAGGCTCAACCTCCCCTCCCAAACCAAAGGGCTTAGTTCCAAGTGCCTGGGAAAAGCCAGGACTTCAGAATTTAAAAAAAAAAAAAAACCAACAAAAAACCAAAAAAACCACACCACCAAAACAAACCAACAAACAACCCCCTCCCCCCAAAAAAACCCAACAAAAATCACCAAAAAAATCCCAACAACCAACCAACCAGAAAACAAACCAAAGCAACAAAAAAACCAAACAAAACAGAAAGCAACCCAAAACAAAACAGAAAATAAAACACCTCCTTAGGAGCTGAGGCGACCTGAGGCTGTGATAGCTTCTACTGAATTTTATCTGACGCAGTTCACCTAAAAAAAAAGAGAGTACAATTTATGTCCTGTGTGACTTAACATACATGCTACTACACCTTCGTCCTTTGCTTACTTCACATAAAACGTAACAGGAATTCCTACAGGCTTCTGTGCTGCTTTCAAGATTTATTTTTCCTTTCTAAAACTGATTTTCCTTGGATTCACTCAAACTCCGTTTTAAGATCCAAATGCAGTCAGAGCTGGTCCACAAAGAAAAATAAAGCGGCTCGCTCCTCCGCAGGGCTGAGCCTGGGCAGAGGGCGAGAGCTGGGCGGGAGAAGGAGCGAATGGAAAACAGCAGGAGGGTGTTTTATGTGGCACTTTCTAGCGCTGCCACTTGGACTTCAATTCAGCGGTGCAGCGAAAGAGCAGCTGTTCACATCACGATGAATAAAGACCTATATAAAACTTCCAGCTGCAAATAGGCTGCGAGGAATTATTAATCTTAACGTTAACGGGGACGCTGTACACTCAGTCACTGGCTCACAAGTCATTTCGGTCTCTGTCCAGGGAAAAACAGCCCTCGTGGCTGCTGGCTCCCAGCTCAGCCACGAAATCTCTTTGTCTAAACAGCTCCCTGTTTCCAGGAAGGATTTTCCTCCTCAAAAATAGATGTACCTAGAAACCAACCTCCTACGCTCATCCTAAAAGTGTCAGACTCACAAGAGGGATGCCCATCAGAAAAGGAGTTACTAACAGAACAGACCTGCAGGACCCGAGCACCACGTTCCCCGGGAAATCATTACTCCTCCTGTGCCATCTCCTACCACGAGCCTGAAGAGACACCCTTCCCATAGTCCCAGCTGTCCCTTCACGATCCACAGCCCATCTCTAAGTGGGAATCACCTAACCGTGCAGCCGTAGGAGCTTCCAAAACCTCCCTGCAGGACAAGGATGGGGAGACTCCTCAACAGGAGGCTTTCAAATTGCAAGCTGACAACAGAAAGAGGGGCTCTGGAAACTGTGGATGGAAAACACGGATCTAGCAGGAAGTCCAATGCAGTAGTGCCCCTCCTTGAAACTACCCAACCCCTCGATTTACTCAGCTTCCATTCGCCCTCAGCATCCACAACAGCTTCCAGTTTGGACAGTCATGGTAAAAGCTAAAAAAAAAAAAAAAAATCACAGGAGCGCTGTACCAGGAATTTATTACATATTCTTAGGCAGATACCCCGGGCAAGCTCATACTTGCGATCCTGCCTTGCGTCATGCCGCTGACGCATCGCTGGCACCCAGCATTTGTGGGTGAGCACAGGCTGGCGCGGGATCCTCCCACGTGTGGCAGGCACCATCAGCGCAAGCTGGACGGACGTGATGCCCCCACCGAAGCCCATCCCAGCCACGGCACAGCACCACTGCCAATATCCATCGGCGGCTTCTCCAGACCCAACACACCCCACACACCCTGAACGCCGCATTATTTCTCGGTGGTTGCCCAGCGCTGCAATAACTTTGAATTCCCACCCCTGCAAACTGGAGGGCAACGGGGTGCCCAGGGGTTATCTGCTTCAGGTTCCATGCTTTTGCGGTGCTTTTCCTGCACATCAAGATAAACACTGGCTCGCACAGAACACAGGCAATGCAGTTCCAGGCAAAACACCTGTGGGGTTCATAGACACCAGCGAGACAGTATGAGACCAGAAATGGTTGCCTTCCCCCTAAACTTTAACTCCCCTCCCAATGACATTTATTTAAACTGCTGCTGAAGACAGAAAGCTGGGGCTATGTTTAAAGGCTTTATCTCCATAAATATTTGGAGAGCTATAAATACTCATAATATGAATATTGGACTTACTGTTCTGTTGCCATGAAAATTACTATAAATACACTTCCAATTCTTATTTTCTCTGATTTGCCAAGAACTCCTCTAAAGAGACCAAAAAATTCTTACATAAGACGCCTTGCTATTTAATTAACCATCAAAGTCAAGGGCCACAGCAGAGAGAAGGAACTGAAAACTCAATGATAGCAGCAGACAAAGCACGTAGCACACTAGCATGCTATACAGTTGTATGTCCCGAGTGGGACTTATTATATATCAGCCCATGAGTCAAGCCCTGACTGCTTTCTGTGTTTGGGGAAAGGAGGGAGAGGGAAGGCAGGCTGTCTGAACGTCTGAAATAAACCTCCTCGCTTCTTCTGCAAGTCATGGGAGTACCAATGGCTTCCAAATTTCACAGTAGCTCTGCCCTTTTATGTACAAATGAATTAGAAGAAGGAAAGCATTTCAAGGCATATTATAAAGGCGCAGACTGAGGATGTCTTTGCATCTGAAGAAGAATAGGGTGACCGAGTTCCCCCATCCAGCTCTGCCAGATAGTTTTTGCTTCATCGCAAATACATGACTTGATTAGAGCAGAGAAAATTCTGCAACAAGTTTTCATGTATTTCTAGCCTGTTCTATGTTTAATCAAGTTGTGTTTCAGCCTTCTTATAAAACAAAAGCCAGCAACCATGCCGTGTGGCTGGGCAACCCTTTCTTCACTAGGGAGAACACAGCACTTCCCAGACCTTCGGTTCCAACCCTCATGAGATCCACACCCACCTTACTTGGGGAATAAAGCAGATTGATGCAACCCCCTTAAGTCTTCAGAGTCAGGATAGTGCTGTCTGCACGTGCATGTTCCTCAAGACAGGTCCTGCTTCCATTGTTTCAACCCCCGAAAAGCGTTGTCACCACGTGCACAAGACTCATCGCTGTGCTATTCATGACTCCAGTCTCAGAGCAGAGGAGAGCAGTGTGTTTTGCCAGGTCTCTACACACTTCTGGTCCTGCTCTCCTTCCACAAGCCACCTTCGATTCACCTGGTCCTACAGCTCCAATTACACTGCAGTTTTATCCGAAAGCACGCCTTCCACACAAACCATCTTAACGCAGCAATAAAAACAGGTCAGGTGTATTTTACCGCTCAGCTTCAAGGTTTTAACCTCCAAGACAGGCTGATTAGAGTGGGAAAAATCCAAAGAGATTGGATCCCACGCTGTGAGTTGTATGACAGCGACAGTGAGGACATTGCTTGATGTCACTTGTTTTACCAAAAAAAAAAAAAAAAAAAAAAAAAAAAAGATGCAACAGACCAGACTCTGACCAATCAATCTCAATCGATCATTCTAAATATTGTCACACTGAGGAACTTTATCTAGAAACAGCGGTTGCACTAGAATTTCATCCATGTACTGACAAGCTAGTACCACAACTCCAGACAGACAAACAAAATGCTGCAAACACCAATGGCAGATCTTGCCAACAAAAGCTTTCCAGAGCAGCTTATCTGCTGCTGCAAATGGGTCATGCTTTGCTACGGTCAGTGCAGCAGGACGTCGGTGCACAGCTGGGATTTGAGGAGGGAGGTATGGTGAGTATTGGTGACCAGAACCTGCATTTTGACCCCCAAACCAACACAGCATCTATACCAGCCTGCTGACTTCAAACATCAGGCTCTGGCATGGGTCAAGTCCCAAGCCAAAGTCTTAAGGCACCGGAGACGGACACTTAACCAGCTCCATTGTGCCCAAGACGGGACTAATAACCTTCCCTCCCTTGAGGAGCGGCGCAGCAAGGAGCAACTCACTCGCGTGCAAAGCCCGCAGCAACCCCCCAGGTCCCAGCAGCGCTCCCCATCCCAGCTCTGAAGCACACAGGGAATTCTGGAGCAATGTCAGGGACATTTTGAGTGGCCTTGCTCTTGCTGTTGTTTCAAAATTGGAATGCATGTTAAAATCCTAATAAAAAAAGGCAGTACTCCTGCTAACGTTCATTTTTATACTAAATTCAAATGTACTTGTATTACACACCTTTCTAACACAAAAAGGGAATAGAGCATTCAATAATAACTGGAGATTCAAGAAGGCAGAAGCCAAATTTGATTTTTTAAAAATTTATTTTATTTATGTTATTTTACTCAAGACCGGAGGAACAGAAGAATGATTTTACCCATTAGCCCATTTTCCTAAAAACATTTGCTATTGCAGCTAGGCTTCTAGGTTAAAGCTGCCCTGCATTTGGAGCATTTTTACCCTGTCAAATCTATTGGGGCTGAGAGTTTTGGGGGCTTCACCTACGCTAGCAAAACTGCAGAGCCACAGCCCAGTGCCAGCATCGCCACTGCACCCTCTCGCTCTTTGCAAAAACTCCGCAACCTGTCTCCACCTCAAGCAGGGCTCTTACGGCCAGCAGTGGGGCTGTGCCAGTTCACATATTTTAAGGTTTTCCTCACAACCAGAAGGGATTAGAAAAGGAGGCTTTGATGTGTTCAGGACATGTGCTTGAGATTACTTGTGTACCTAGATGCTAGCACATGTGCCTGCAAGTCGTGGTCTAAATTTGTTTGTCCCCGGCAGCTCATGTTTGCAGCTATGGGTGGAGTTTGTGTAAAATCCTATTACTGTATGCCATTTGGTAGTCAGTAATACTCTGTGACCTATACTGAGCAATAATATTTTAGTCTATATTGAGGAATATTACATTATTGCAGAATAAGAGATATGACACATAAGACCCCCATAACGAAAACAACATCATTGCAAGAGAAGTGGTTGAAAACTCATTTGAAAGCCATTTGTAAGATTACTGCAGGATTATTAAGAATTATTGACGAATAAATGCCACCTATAATTAAAAAAAAAAAAAGCTGCACATTCCAAGCCATTTTATGAATTCCTGCATATATGGGGAGATATTTAAATATTTTCTGTAGTTTTTTTTTAAATTCTGAGATGACAGGCGTTATCTAAATACTTTCATACATATGAACACGACTGCTCCACACTGCATTGTGTTTCAACCAGACCAAATACTCCTCGTGGCACAGGAGGTGTTCCAAGATCCTAAGACAGAGTTCTGCAAAGAATGGCAGAGGTGGGAGGGGTTGCCTTTTTTTTCAACAAGCATTATCTTCCGTGGACTTCTCCAAGGCGACAAGCCAAACTGACCCGTACCGATCACACTTCTTCAGCGCTTCACAACTGTTGGACGTGCTGTACCTCTTCGGGTCACGGAGTGTTTTACACCTAAATCTAACCCTGCATGCTTTGCCTGTTTTCTCTGGTGCTTTTCTCCTAGAAATAAAGTCAGTTGGTACATATATATATATATATATATATAGGAGTGAGACTATATTAAAAGCCACAGCAGGTGGAAAATAACAGAGCCCAGGGAAGTTCTTGTTTTTGCCTCTGCTCACAACCAAAGCTATGCGCCGAGCACAATGAGGCACAGTAAATAAAGACGTTTCACACAGACAAGCACGAAAATCTTCCAAAACAAAGAAAATTAAATTATCTTTCAACTAAAGAACACACTGCAGTGAAAGACTAAATGAGCGATTCTAATTAAAACCATGCTGTGAATCTCCTACTTTCCACCATGAAGAAGAAAAAAAAAGAAAAAAAAATCAGCTAGTGTTTGTGCATGTACAGCCACCCTCTAAAACCAGTCGAGCAGCTTTCCAGCCAAACAATGCAAGACACAGCATCTCAGAACCACTAAACATATTGAAATTATTTCCACAGCAATCATAACAACAACACGCCAGGCCGGGATCTGCAGGGCAGAGGGGGTGGCGGTGGGAGCTCGGTCCCCTGCCAGCCGCATCCACACTGCCCCCATCTCTCTGCCCCCTTGCCCCACGGCTGCATCCAGCGCCCCACCGGCGCCTGCCGCCCCACCGCTGGTGCTCACTTTGGCAACAGGCGGTCTCGTCCAGAACAGTCGCTTGCATCCCTTCTCCGCCCCGCGCCCATCAGCAAAGCGTTGCGTCCCCGCGCACCATGGCGTTGGGACTCCTGGCCCCGGGCAAGCACAGGCAGCGTCGTGCAAGCCCTGCTTGAGCTTTTTCATCCTGACGTGCCGCAACCATCTTGATGGGCTCGGGTCTCTCTCCTTGTGGTGCTAAACCAGGCAGCAGGTGAAGATGCCAGGAAGGGGATGAAAACTCGGGACTAACCCTTTGTGCCTGAGCTTGGCTCGGCTCTGAGCAGCTCTCCCAACACGAAATGGGATCTCTCTTCCAACCTGCTCCCTTCCAGCTATTTATCTACTTGCACAGCCACAATATGCTGTGGGCTTCCCGAACGCTAGCCCCTGTCCTTTCACGGGCAGAGCGCTGAGGGGACGGGAACGTGTGGCTAATCAAGTACAGCGAATATGGGCACCCTTGTCCTGCGCAAACACGCACGATACGCTGGGATTGCTATTTCGATGCAGGCATGGGGACAAGAATTAGCTAAATATAGCAGACTTCAGTGACCGGGTTAAATTACAGACTTAAATGACATGAAGAAAGGTACAGTTTGCCCAAAGACAGAGGAAAGCAACAGGAAGATTTCGGATGGCGATGGGAAGCTTGGCTCTGGCATCGTTACACCTGACTTGCTATCAAGACATCCAGTAAAAGCTCCAGAGACACAGGGACCTCATGCCCATCAGATGTCAGCAAGCATAATGGAACAAAAAGACACAAGCATCCTAAGGGATCCCAAAATCAAAGGAACCAAAGGCAGAGGCAGGGAAAAAGGAGTGTCCAGTTAATGGCATTCACCTGAAAACCATGAGAGCAAAGCAGCAACACACAGGGAACCTGCAACTCACACCCAGAGGGAAAATTCAGTGGGACTCCCAAAAGGCTGCAAAGAGGTCTGCAAGAACAGAGTGCAGATTCTGCAACTTGCTCCCCCTTTTTCATGCTATTTTCGGGCACTTGGCGGCCGCACAATGCTCACGTATGACACCCAACCTCTTGTAACGCTTGCGCAAGGCAGTGAAAGTGTCTTAATCCAGATTTTGCAGCTGAGCGCGGCAGTGAGTGACACAACTAATTGCCAGGGGATCAACGCATCCTTGCTCGGTAGAAAACTTAAGCACGTGTTCAACATTTAATCCCACTGTATGAAAAGTTAAGGCTGTACTGAAGTGCTCTGTTGCACTGTAACAGAAGACTGTGCTCAATCTCTTTTACATTTTTCCCCCTACGCTACACAGACCCGGACCCGCAATATTTTTCCACGCGTAGGACTGCACGGGAGGAGCTCCCTTTCCAGTAAGGACGATGGGTTTTCGCCAGCATTCACATTTGGCAGTATGACAGTGTTATCAATGCCCCAAAAAGCAAAACTCCTGGAGGGGGACTCCGGTGTCTGTACCTGAAGTGCCAAGGAACTCCCAAAACAACGTGCCCAGGCTGTGCCTGCGAGGGTTGTTCACTGCTTCAAACAGGGCTGCACGTGAACCCCAGGAAGCAGACTTGTAAATCCCCACGTACATCGTGTCTGCATGCAAACCAAAAGCAGGAGTTCCTCGGCTTTATTGGGTACTGAAACATTAAAAACAGGTGTTTAAAAACTGCATTACAAATCTGTCTGCAACCCGTATTATTTTTACCACGTGCAAGTAAATTGATCACGAGTGTGTTTCAAGCACTGCAGTGAAAATATGCAACTCCTGCTGAATTATTTCTTAAACATGGGGAGGGAGGAGAAAGTTTATTTGATTTCGCTGCACCAACAGCGTGCAACATATTTTACTTGTGTGTATGCATATAGCAGATGCTGTAATGGGTCATCTCCCTTCCACGGCACGTACCAAAGAAGATCTCGAGCTACTCTACAAGGAAAGAAATGACAAAACCCTGCTCATAATGAAAGCTGCAACGTACTTCGAGAGAGCAACTGAGTAATTTGACACCATATTTTCCACTGATTCAGCCTGTTAGTTGGAACAATGACTGATTAAAACGGAAAATCTATATTATAGCCACATAGACTGACATTCCAGATTACCAGGTATGTTACGGATGTGATTCTTTTACTCTTCTTACAGGTAAGAGTTAGAAAGTATAAAACCAGAAATTATTCCAATGGAGTCCCATTGGTGTGAAAGCGATCTAAAACATGAACTGGCCCCAGCAGCTCTTCATACAGCATGTACACAATGTAACTTTCATGATACATGCGTTTTATGTAATTTGGAGTACCAAGAAGAGAAAAAAAAATCATTTGCCCTGAGATATTACTTTTAGGAATAGAGGACAGATGTCTAGTTGCCAAAGCAGACTTGTAAAAAATTAATCACCTGCCTCATGCAGGTTAGCAGTATTTGGCAGGTAGGTTAGCTCAGCTCATAATGAAGCATCTGGCTTTTGGTAAAGCTGCATTTTAATTTTAACCGTTTTTCATTTCAGCTTTGGGCGCACATCAACATGCAATAATCCAACAAGTCTGGAGCATATTTGCTGATGGGTAACTTTGGTGTAGGTCTTCCCAACTGCAACCAAACTGAAGTCAAGGAACAACTGTGGTTCACGCCCAGACCACAGCCTCTGAACTTCCCTGTGAAGCCATTCTAAACCCAGTCCTCAACCTCTTACGCATCCACAGTCTTCCTTTCTTTAAACAGCTAAATTGACTAAGAGCCAGCAAAGTCCTAAGCGTGTGCTTGAATTAAGCAGTCTAAGCTGACTGAATCCAGGAGTGTCCCAACACTGCTTTGAATGTGGTTTGGTTCCAGCTTTGCAGGGTGGTGGTTTTGGGTTTTTTTTGTACCTGAGGTCTGGTAATTTGAGGCAAGCAGAAGGTCTACCCAGGTTGTATTTTTCCTTAGAAAAGTGCAGACCCATTCGTAGCACTTTTGGCTAACCAGAAGCATCTGCAGCTCCTTCTCAGATGCTGGGAGGGCAGAAGAAGAGCTGCTGAAGCTCAGAGAAGTCTGCAGAACTATGGCCTTCTGATTCTGGGACCCTCGTCACATCTAGGTGTCCCCCCTGGTGCACGAAGGGTGCTTCTACCACAAATTCACTGGGAAAAACACCCCGCCACCCCGATTGTCCTTGTGAGAGAGCAATCACTGCGCAGAGGCAGGGACCATTTTTTAACATGAATAGCTCAGGCATTCGAATAATGTTCCCAAAAGACAAAGATCTATTAGAGCACGAATGAAGCAATTGCCAATTTTTGTTTTTACAGTATGACCATTTTTAAAGCTTTCAAATGTGCCAAAACCCTCAGGAATCTCACTGGCTGTTGTTTTTTTCTCTTCTTGTATCACTTAAACCAAACCGTTTGTTTCTGATATTTTTTTTTAAGAAATATAAGAGAAAACAGATCACACCAGGAGCTCCCGAGCTCTAGCAGAACTTGACAGAGAGTACAAAGGAAGGAAATGGGAACATTTCACTCCCTAAGCACATTTGCAGCAGCCTCACCAGAAGCACCACAAAAGCCTTTGCCGGGCTGCTGCGGCTTGTGCAGGTATTTTCCTAGCACACCACTGCAAAGAAATTCCCTGTTTCAACTGCTGATTATGTAATCTTTTTGTTTCCACCTTCATTGAGAACCATGCACTGACAGACACTCCCCAGACCCACAGACACGCTTGCACTTTATTACGTAGACAAAACAAGGCAAGAAGGATTTTTCTTATCTTGCTTGGGACCTGACCGCTTGCAGGAAAGAGGAATGGCAACTTCTAGGAAGAAGACGAGGAGACAGAGCAAGAGACACGGCATCTGCGACTTTTAGCAGAAGTGGTGCCTTATTAAGCAGGGGGCAAAAGGGATGGAAAGGACAAAAAAACCCCATAGCACTCAAACAGCCAAGGTTGAGTCCTGATTCATAGAATCATGAAGGTCAGAAAAGACCTCCAGGATCATCAAGTCCAACCATCAACCCAACACCACCCAACCCACTGACCCATGTCCCGAAGCACCACATCCACACGTTTCTTGACCCCCTCCAGGGATGGTGACTCCACCACTGCCCAGGGCAGCCTGTTCCAATGCCTCTTCACTCTTTCCATGAAGAAACTTTTTCTAATATTCAGCCTAAACCTCCCCTGGTGCAACTTGAATTCCTCCCTGGTGAGCAGTTTTTGAGGTCGGCTTCCAAAATAATGACGAACTGCCCTTCCAGACACTGTGCAGAAAAGCCTCTGTCCACACTGCAAACAGTCCACCCAGTGAAAGGACGCAGCATGAGGCCTGAGGACAAAACAAACAAGAAACAGGAGAAGAAAGACTACTACATTTACGTCCTGCCTTTCTGGGCCTTGCACAGACCTCCATCACATTGTTCCTGGACACTCGGGGTGCGTGTGCTGCTGGCCACCAAAGCCAGCCCGACTAGGAAAGCAGAAGGGATGGCTCCACAAGCAGTGCTGGAGATAAAGATGGCTCCTCTGCTTCCTTCCTCGGTCTAACCTAGAAGGTCTTTGCCTTATCAACGGCCACCAGAGGACAGCTAGAAGATAGCCCACACAGTGACAGCAACACCCCTGACCGCCTTGTCACAAAGGACGAGGTAGAAGGAAACCGGGAGGGACCAGGGAAGCGGAAGGCTGGGAGCTGATAGCATCATCCCCTGTCCCGAGGGAATGGAGACAGAAACGGCGGAGGACCGGGAACGCTTTCCAACCCCTCCTCCCTCAAGGCCACCACTAACTTCTGCTTTGCTGGCAGCCAGCGAGTCCAAGCTGAAGCCAAACCTAGGATGTTGGGCTAAACCCTTCAGGCTGGAAAGCCAGACTGAGTATCTCAGCATCCGAGCAGCCGGGATGCGTAGTGCAGCGCCCGTCAGGCCGAGCGTGGGTGAGGCGTCGTTTTTAAAGGAGAGCAGAGCGCATCCCCCACGCGCCGGCTGGTGGAAATTTCATTTTTCATCTGGAAAGGGTTGTTGCGCCAAACAGCAGAGGCCTGTCCTCCTCAGGACCGCTCATAAATCAGAGCTGAAGTTGCATTTTCAGGGTCATGAGATCTCCTCCAGCTGACAGCAGCACACTCTCCAGAACGGATCCCTTCCGGACTTGGCCCTTCTCAGGGAGCCCACAGGCTACCTATATGGCCCTGCTTGTGGAGCTACCCCGGGGAACAACTTCATGTGCAACACCAAAAAAGAGAAGTTCCCCCCTTCCCCAAATACCATCTTCTAATGATGAAAAACTGTGATAAAAAGCTTTCAATGGGCTTTCTTCCATTTGTTGGATTTATAGAAGCAATAGCAGCCTTAAAACATCTGCCAAACCGTTCTACTTTTCAGTTTTGATTACCTGCCTGTTAGTCTGAGGTTAGCTTTAACTATACAGATGCAAGACGTGAGAAACTCATTCAGCTTAGATTTATTCTTAAGAAGTACCGGCTGTCTAAAACAAGGTTATAAAATGTAGGCTCCCTGGCTGGTCTGCTGTACGGTTTGCATGGCTTTGTGCTATTAATTGCAACCTGGCTAGCAGGTGCTTGCCAATGTCTTTATATCCTCGCCATAAGAAAGGATTGTATTTCCATCTGGATAAAAGGGTGACGCTGTCTTCTAAAAAGAAATTAAGAGCAGGTCGGAGAGGAAGTCCACTGTGGCATGACAAGCTGAATCACCGCTTACTAACGCGAATACACCCTCTTCCCTGCTCTGATGGACCCAGAGAGAGAAGGGGAAAGCGGCGAACATGATTTTTTCCACATCCACTCCTCTTGGTCAGGTGTCAGATGGCCATGAGCTGCATCCACCAGGGACTGCTTTCCTTCCCATTCCCTTGACTCACCCAGCACTGGTGGCAGCCCTGCTGTTCAGAACAAACTCGCAGCCCTGGGGGACCCCTACCAAGAAAAGCACTTACACGTGCGCTGCAGGTGTACGAGAAGACCCGTACAATGGACTTAAAAATTAACCACGGGCTCACTCTTGCTGTGCAGCATCAGAGCAGAGCTGAGAAGGACTTGCCCCGCTCTGTTGTTAAACCATCTGTGAAGCCGCGTGCATGAGAGGTGCTGTATGAGACCGGGGTGTGAACACATACGGCCCCCACGTGAACGCATCTGCAGCTTACTGGGCTGACTGCTGCCCCATGACTTGTAACGGTTTGATTGAGAAGGCTTTCAGCTCCCTGAGGGGTCTGCAAAAGGTATTCATAGCTCTTGGGTCTGGAAGATGAGAGGACTCCGACAGATACCTGCCATGGCCAGGACCTGGGCTCCTTGAGCTCGTTATCTGAAAGCAACAAACCCAACTGATGCGGGGGAAGCAAACAACAATCCGCTCCCCGTGTTACCGGGCACACAAATAGCTCCGAGGCATGCCGGTGCCTAATGACGGTGATATGGAGATGTACAAAAACACCGAGGCAGCCATTGCTTTAGAGAAGAGTTTGACACTTGTCAGTCCAAAGGGGATTTAAAAATCCCAACACCTGCCTCAAGGCCTTTGAAAATTGGACCCAAAGTGCCTTCTTGAGATCTTGTTGAGAAACGAGACAGCCAACTCTTGTGAGAGAGTCTCCTGACACAGACAACATTCTGACTATGTAAATCAGCAGAGAAATTATTGTGTTTTGCCTGTAAAATGAGCGAGTTCAGACTATTCATCTGTTCACAGGCTCAGATCAAGTTCTGTATTGGGGCGCACAAGCCATCCACAACCTCTGCCATCTCATTGCACAGCGACACAGTGAAAGGCAAGGCAGCGACCACTCTATCTTCAACATTAACTTACTTTTCCAAGAGGAAAACAAATTCTGGCTAGTACCGGTTACCTAGATAAAAAAGGAAAACCCCTACAACTCTTCTTCCCTTTTTCTAACCAATTTATCTACCTTGTGTCAAGAGTGATCTTGAAGAAAATTCCTGGCATATTTTATGTCAAAAAAATGAATAATAATCATGACTTCTGAAAGTGCTTACTAGACCACTCTGTGCATTTGAATACTTTCTTTCACCATTCTTTCATCCCAGTCTTTTATGGGAGTACATCATACCCTTTAATTAAACATTCTTGAGTATTTGGATTTTATCTCACAGATACACCACACCCTGCTTGTAAAAATTCCATCTCAGGCAGCCAAAGTGCTTGAGAAATGAGTTATTAATTAGAGTATCTATAGACCATATATTTATAATCTGGTGCCATCCCTCCCCAGGGAGCCCAAACTTTTATCTGCCAGATTACTTACCTGCAGCTGAAACAGAGCCATTGCTGGCTGGAATGTAACCCCCATCTTGTGCAACTCCTCTCTACCACTCTCAAAATGAAGAATGGGAGATTGGTCCAAATGGAGGACTTTGGATATGAACCTCTTGAATTAAATTCACTTTGCTTAAAATATGGCTGTGGCTATCTAACTCTGTGGGTTTCCCAAAGTCCCCATTCACTTCATCTTGCTCTATTCAGAGAAATCCTCACCCTAGTCGTGAACTCCTGCAAATGTGGAGAAGCCAGGAGGATGTTAACAGGCATGATGATTTCGCTCCCCAAAGTGGTCCCAGGTTTCACCCTCACCTGACACCGCCTGCACCTTCACACCGCCCGATGCCAGCTGGGGCACCAGCCCCGTTCTGACTCAGAGCGGGGAGTACCCCACTGTGAAATCACCGAAGGCAACGACAACTCGCAAAATACTTCCCCAAGCCAAGGGGTAAAAGCCAGTGCCAGCCATGAGCTCACCAGCACCGCTCCCTGGCACTCTCGCTTGCCAACCTTCTGCAGCTTTTTTAGCTCACGAGGTGCGCCAGCTCATCCCATTCTCAAAACATTTAGCAATCGAGAACAGCGATAGCTTGGGGCTGCCACGGCAGCCAAACACCCAAACAGGAAAAGACGAAACGGGAGAGAGAGAAATATTGCATTACTGGGCTCATTAGCCCTCACAGGCAACCTGAAGCGCTCAAAACCGTATCATTCCTAAGTGCAGAAAGGAGGGTGCAGCCATCCCACAGAAGGAAATCCATAGGAAATCCTGCTGGCACGAAATATGCCTGGGAGACAGCCCGCAGGAGCCTCCACGCAGGTGATGGAGAAATGAGAAGGAGCAAGTGGCACCTTCCAGCACCGGGTTGGGGCAAGACTCTTCCAAGGGTCAGCATAAAGCTCCCCCGCAGCCTGCTGTGCTCGGTGCTGCCTGCCCTTTCCCAGGCACAGAGAAGAGCAATCTCCTACACTGGTGGGCATTCAGCATGTTGGTGGGTCCCAGTGCAAAGCTCTCCAGCTTTACATGTGGCCTCCTCCAGCTCCACCAGGCTAGAGGAGCCACTAGAACCAAGCAAAAAATTGGTCTCCAACCCTGGACATAGTACCTTGAGAGACCCCTGCCCTCCTACATCACCGCTCTCCTTGTGCGGCATGTTTGCCTTGGAAACTTTTGACTCTGGGACCTTCCACCTCCCACAAGAAGAGATGGAGCAGCAGCAAGGAAGCTAACGTTGCCTGGAAAAAAATGATAAACACGCTCCGTGTGCAGAGAAAGCCGCCTCCTGGCAATTTTGCTGGGGAGCCGTGCCATGAGCAGCCGATGCTTTTTGGATTTATTTCTCTGCTTTAGCATGCCCTACAGATATGTGGAGGCATTAGTGTGAGAAAACCTCCCGGTTTGGGAAGCAGGATGCTGGTGAGAGCCTCTTCCACACTCTCCAATTGTCAAAGGTAAAGGGAAGAGCTTTAACAAAAGCAGAATTTAGGCAAGCTCCCCCAAAGCAGTGACATAAGAAAGACCTGACTGCCCACACGGGGAAAAAAAAGAACACAAAAGTGTAGTGCAAGAAGTCAGAGCAGTTTTATGAGGGGCTTCCCTGAGTCAACACAATAGAAAACAGTGGGAAATATTACAGGGAAAAGCTTGATCCCAAATCTTTCACCTGAAGACACTCAGACACTGTTTGAGCTTTCATTTGGGTGTGAACTTTGAAGCTTGGGCTCCTTTCTGTATAACGCAGCGAACTGAATCCAACCCAACCCACACACCTGCAACATCTGGAAATACATTGGTTCAGAGACGCATTTTACAGCTTTTGTCAGTCAGCGACTTATCAGAAGTTACTCCCTAGATTTCCTCCTCCTCCTTTCATTTATTTGTAAGTACTTTAAAGTACTTATTCACTTATAAGTACTTATTACTTCTCTTATGAAAAGTATTTATAAGTACTTTCTTTCTTTTTCGGAAGTACTTCTCATCCATCCATCCAGCTCTAGTCTAAGGTAGAAGCTTTTAAGTCTTTCCTCAAGCAGATAACTCTGGCCAGGACAGCAATGTCAGCATGGAGAAGCTTTTTCTGGCCCCTCTTTATGTTTCTGTTCTTTTTGGAGAAAAGGATGTTCAGGTTGTAATAAAAGGACTGAAAAATACATTAATCCTTACTAAACCGGTAGAGCCAATTGACAGGGCTAGGACTGGCTGCTTCCTCCTCTCTCCCTTCATGCCCTTCCGCAGCTTCCTCTCCTCTCCTCTTTTCTGACACTTGTTTGTGTTTGGAAGCAGCAGGCTCGCTCCCAGCAGACCAGGACAGGGGATGAGAGGGGAAATGTCTGGATGCATTTAGTCCAATTAAATGTTGGCATCACACCGAGTCTTTCCAAAAAGCACGTAGGAAACTTGAAACGCCGGGCTGGCCGCTGTGAATGGATGCCTCCCCATTTACATTTCCTCGCATCAAGCCACGAACAGAGTAGGTATTGTCATCAAGCATGTCTGCCACAAACCCCTCTTTAGCATCATTCACAAATGTTCTGCTAAAACCTTTCGTCTTTCAGCACATTGCTTCCATAATCCCAAAGTCGCTGATGAGTTTTGGCAGAGCTAGAGAGCAAACAGAAAGTTGCTGCTGACAGCTCCCCTGTCCTCCCTCGCTCCACTGCCGCAGCAGCACGCAGATCCTGCAGCAGCATTCCCTGCCCAACGACATCTCCAACTCGCATGGCTCCTTCCGACGCCGCCTTCGCTAACAGGCTTTTACAGCAAATAAACAAACGCATGCGAGCCCTGCACGTGCAGTCTGTATATCATCCCGAGCCATCCAGCCTTCCCACCAGCCGCTGTTCCTACAGGAAGGGTTTGCGGCACAAACTCGAGCAGCCCGCGCACGGCAGCAGCGCCTGCCTCCCTCCCACGGACGGTGCCCCGACACCCGCGGGTCTCGTGGCATCCGTGCAGCGATGAAACTTGGGCTTCCCTGCACAGGGGGTCACAACCCTGAGAGAGGCACTGGAAGTTTAACTTCTGAGCAGCTGAGGGGGGCCAGGCACAGCTGGCTCTCTCCCTCTACTTTTTCTTTTTGTTTGTTTTAAACAACCAAATCTTGTTCTTCCCACGCCTGAGAAAAGTCCTTTAAAAATTAATGAGACCAGTCACATAAATGAATTAAGGGTCAGTTTACAGTCTTATTAAATTAAATGCTTTATATGCAGTAATTGAAGAGTTCGGTAGAATGCAGGAAATTCAGACCTCAGATGCTTTCGAGAGCGGATGGAGGGATTTAAGGAACTTCTTTAAACAGAAGAAACCCAAAAAGCCTCGCTTCGCTCAGCATCCACTGCAACATTTATCTGAGATAAACAACCTGTGCTGCTCGTTACATGTTTGGGTACCTGCACAATAGGGTGGCCCCCCGCAGACGCCTTCACAGCCCCTCGACTGCCTTCCGTCTCGTAATGAGCTCGGTGGTGGGATTTCGGCTGCACTTCGATACGCAGTTCATAAGGTCCTGAGTGAGACGGCAGCTGCCAATCAAGGGCGGGCAGGGATGGGCTATAATGGAAAGGAAAACGTATTAAAATTAACATCAAGTACACTATCACAAACCACAAGCATCCAGCACTATTACTTTAGAGACTGTGTTTCGCAGTTCATCCTTCACCATCTTACATTTAAAATTTCATCAATATGGATAATGCCACAACATGAGTAATTGAGGAGGGAATGGTTATTTTATGAAGATTTATGGGTCGAGCTTATCTGACGGCCCAGATGCTATCCAATTTGTAAACAAAATGGAAAACTGTTAAAACACAGCTCTCAAGTGTCTTAGTATGTTGATTCCCGAACCAAAAGGAGAAAGGTAGGCAGCCAGACACGGAAGAATTTAAGGAAGAGGATTTCTGCTGTGAAGGTGAATGCCGAACCAGCTCTGGAAGAGTTCCGCATTTAAAGAATCTAATGGATTTCAACAACACTGCTCAGTCTACAGGGGGCAGAAAGAAGAAGAAAAGCCATTTCCCAGCTTCCTTCCCAATACAAACCACGTCAGAGGGTCTCAGAGCGAAGCCAATCTCTTTCTGCTTCACGCACTACAAGGAGCAAGCTGTGAAGTCAGAGCTTGCTTACAAATCCTCCTAGCAAGGACACGCAAGCCCAAAGGAAACCCAGCTTGCTCTTCTGGCCCTACATTGACTCTGCAATTAATGAGAATATTAAGGACTCGTTACCATCACACAAGCAAGAAGGCCTGACAGCGTGCGATGGTGGCGAAGTGTCATTTCTAGAAAAACACTTCCAGCATAAAACTACACTTGAAAATAGTCAGGAGAGCTTGGCTGCAACGAATGCCACACTGATGCTCTGCGTTGAAGAAAAAAAAAAAAAGAAAGAAAAAGAAACAGACAAGCACTGCAGAAACAGTAGGCATGAGGCAGATTTATTGATTTCAAAATCAAAGCAAACAGCTTCACGGTGAAAACACTAACTTTATGTCTAGCGTATATTCTTTCCCTGGGTGAATTCTCCTCACCAGGTGTCCTTCAAAAGCCTTTACAAGCTGTTAAACGGCACAACGGCAACATACTACCCTGCCCTCTCACACTGAACTTTATTACATCTCCCATCAGCCCGGAGAAGACAACCAGCGAGCGGAAAATCACAGTCCTCCAGCCTTTGCTGTCACCACGCGCAAGGCTACCTGCCATTGCGAGAGTGCTCGTCTCGCTGCAGCATGCTGGCGAGGAAGCCACAGGGCTAACTAGTCTGAGCAGCGTGAATCACAGCAATGAGCTGGCTGGGGGGGAAGGATGCAGAAGAGCTCCCACACTGGATGCGTATATTATAAGCACATACGCAGCTGAAGACCAACACCCCGTTTTACCATCCCGTGATCCACGCGCTAGCCCAGCGCACCCGCGGCTCCTCAGGCTTTACAGCTCTCTCATCCCCCACTGCTGTCCCCCACTGCAGGACAGAGACTTTCATAACCTGCTTTTCTTTTTGCTTTGCCTTTTTAAAGTGCTTATCCAGCCCTTTATCACCAGCATATTTAACCCAGATCTGCTAGCGCACGTGTGCACGTACACTGATGGGACTTCAGCTGCTGCAAAGTTTCTCAATCTTTCTCCACTGCTTACAAATCTGAGCCATGCGATTTGACTGTCTATAGACATGCACTACGTGCATTACAAGGGTCAGCTGCAGCCACTAAGTCCCAGCCCTGGGTGAGGACCAGGACCACCCTCACCCCCTGGGCATCCCCTGCCACCCCAGCACGGCTTACTGGCAAGTCGCAGGCTGCAAGCTTCCAGCTCCTCTGCTCTCCAGCCCTCAGGATATGATAATTACAGAGGAGGGGGGGAGAAGAAAGCAGCCATACAGCTCCCAGCTCAGCCGAAATGGGAGCTCATCCCAAAGAAAGATGTTGTCTCTGGGAGGGCTCCCAGCTCCCATCAACATCTGGATGCAGCAGGAGCCAGCGGGGCACTCTCTGCAGAGGCACAGACCCCGCCAGGGACAAATCCTGAATTTGGCTACCACCCCCCACAAGCACAGGAGCCCCAGCCCTGGCTAGAGGTGGGTTGCTGCGTCCTCTGAGCTCCTGTGCGAGCCTTTCCCCCAGCCCACCACAGGGACAAGGAGAAGCAATTCTGCCACCAGACACTCACAGAAAGAGCAAAGAGACTTACAATGCAAAAGATTACAGGCAGTTGGCCACTATATATAGCCACAATTCTGTGCCTAGCATGCTAGGTACACATACTTTAGTCTGAAAAAGTCTCAAAAAAAAAAAAAATTCTGGAGAAATCCTGTTTGACTAATGATAAATGACAAAGAGCAGAGCAAAACAGCTGTGTCTCTCCTGGTGATGATCAGCACACATTCTTAAACAGATGTTTCTGGTTTTAAGTAAATTCTCACTTGATGGATTTTTTTTTTTCTGAGGACACAACACCTATCAGATTAGAAATTTTTAACACAATTAAAAAAGGACGACTCTGACTGCCAGCATGTAGCCCTCAAGTGAAGAGGGATTTTTTTTTAAGATACATGGAAATAATAGTTCCATAATTAATTACATCTCTCTGAAAAACAAACAAACACCCACCAAACCCCCTTTCAAATCAGCACCTGAAAATGTCAGTATAATTAAGTTGTAAAATTCATGTTCTCAAACAAAGCCTGAAAATAAAAACACAGCTTGCTGTTAGCCTGCAGTCTACCACTGAAATTCCAAAATACCACCTGCCCAATTACAAATTGACAACTAATGGCAGTTTTCCTGATAAAGGAAGCAGAGTGATGCATTTAACAGTGTCACGGGCTGGGGCTGCCGGAGCTATTTCCTATGTTAGGTTATCTTCATCATGCACTTCATTTCCTGCGCCTAAACGTGGTTAAAGGAAAAAGTCACCAAGCACACGGTGTAGTGGTAAAATCGAATCTGGTCGCTGCAAATAAACCTTATCAATTAGAAAGGGCCCAAACGGCCCCACCTTGTTAGAATGATGTGGAAGGGAGAAGATCCCCTCCACAGGGGTTAAGAAGAGAAACGAAAGGTCTTCAGGCAGCCTTCCTATCAAACACACATCGGTGGGTTTCCCTCGGATCGAACTTGCCACCAGCTGGAAACCCGTCCCACTCCTTTCTGCGCCACAATAAATCTAATGGCAGTCAGTCCTCCCGAACGCTGCCACGAGGGATGGCTGTTTCAGGGCAGGTTCGCAAAACCTGGTGTTAGGCTGCAGAAAACTCGCTCAACGTTAACTCGTCCTCCATAAATCAGATTACAAAACAGATGAATAGTGATTTATTTTGCATACACCAGATACGCAATATAATTAAATCAAAAACAGATTAGCCAGTCTGGCTGACTTCTGCCTTTAGCAGAAAGATTTATCAAGTTACAAAGAAAAAAAAAAAAAAAGATAGAAAGATACTAAGCAGCACACTGCAATATAGACAGAGAGGAAACAAAGCCAAAAACTTTGCAAAGGTGTTTCAGCCCCACTTTCACATGACTGCTACACATTTGTGAATTAAATTACCACTACACCTTCTAAGCTACTAGATGCCCAAGGCCACCTGAAAAAGAGATTTGCAAGTGTTTTCATCCTTAACTAGGCTGCTGTGCAAAAGGCATCAGGACAAGTGCCCGTGTCGCCCAGGGACTAATCCTGCTTGTTGGCCCAGTACCACGGCGTGGAGTCACCTACCCCAGACAGCTGCCTGAGAGCAGCCAAAGCCGCTGCCTGAAGAGCGGCACAGTAAGTGTCTTTCAGTGCCCAAAGCAAAGCCAGGGACTTCGGAGTGTGGCTGAGACTGGGTCCCCGGCACTAAACTTATTGTTTCTAACAGGCAGTGTTCCTTCAGAAACAAAAACCCAAACTAGAGAAACCACAGGGCTGCTGAAACTTTTACCAGGCTGCTAGCTTGCCCCTGTTCCAACTGTGCACCAAATGCAAATCTGGTTATGATTTGTTATTTATTACCCATGTCTCACATCGAAGCCGATGCCTGTTAAAGATCCCTGTGTGTCTTTTTGGAAGAGTAAGAAAACAACGACGATGCCTACGTGTCCACCAACTTGACTGGAATCAGAAAAAAATATACCTGCTTTATATTGCACCTATGAGTTAACATGGGTAGGTTTTGCTCTCTTTTTTTTCATATATTTTTTTTAATTTCCTGTCTGACAGTTGAGCAATCTGTCTGCGTGCTGCTAAAACAGACGCTGCATCCCACCCCAGACTCGGCTGCGTTCTGCTGGCGTGCCGAGCAAGTAGCTCCTCAGCGGAGTGCATGCAGCGCGCTGGAATCCCTCACTCTGACAATACACGTTGTCATCGTACCCCCAGACAACACCCAACACTGCTGTCCTAAATCTGCACCTTCAGAGATGGATTTGCATAGGAAATTTTGCATCGGGTGGCTTAGAGAAAGAACAAGGAACTACTGGGGCAGGAATGGAGATAACAAGTGGCTGGCATGGCATCTCTGCTCGTGCTGGATTTAGACTTGCACGGTGCTAAAAGGAGCTGGTGAGGGAAGGCCATTAATAAGATGCTCACAGGAGCATGTGAATGAACTGAAAAAGAGTCAGGAGAAGGCGCGGGGAGGATTAAATCAAACAAACAAACAGAGCTTACTGAGACAGGCTTCCAAGCAGCTTTCAGTCTTACGGTACAGCAACTTAATAGAACCAAAAGCTGACACTACATGGTGGCAAACCAAACTCTTCAAAGCATCTAGATGGACTTGATGATCCTTGAGGTCTTTTCCAACCTTAATGATTCTATGTCCCCATCCAGCACGAACACAGCAACGGAGAGAAGGCAGAGGCACTGCACGCTCTTCCCTGCCCGCTCCCCCTGCCCCTCAGTTAGCACTAACGAGTCCCAGGAGATGGTCACCGACACGCAGCCACAAGTCCCCATGTCACTGGCTCTTGCCCAGACAGCCCTGCCTTTGCTTTGTCTCAGGAACTTCCTCTCGCTCCCCCATAAACACACAAGCTTGCCCTGAAAGCACAGGGCAGCAAATCCAGCGCTGCTGCTGCTGCACCAGTGACTATCTCATCTGAAAACAGCTGCTGCCTTTTTCCACCTTCAGAAAACCCCAATTTCTCGAGAAACTCAACTTCTCCCAGGTAAGGCTGTCCCAAGACCATCTGAAAGGTCCACAAATCAAAGGAAAGAAGAAAAAAAAAAAGCAGTATTTTATAATAATGATTTTTAAGGAAATCATATGGTTTGGGACCTCAATGAATGATTTCTGCATGCTTGAGATTAATACTATCACAGTCACAAAACTGGAACCCAAAAAAATCCACAAGAAACAAACAAGCCCACTGATGCAGCTGAAAGCCAAACGTGCTTTTGCAACTGGTGGGACGGGTATCCAGCCATACATCCTCTGGGTGCAAACCACAGCCCCCATATGTAACCCTGCATGACCCCGTGTCTGCGAGGTCAAGAACATACATTTCTGTTTTTGAGGCTGGAAAAAAGAGACTGCAGCTAAAGAAAATGTGGCTTTCAACAGTTAAAAAAAAAATAAAAACAACACAAAAAAAGCCCAACCCCAAAAGCCACTGGGTAAGAAATACATGAGGGCGATTTTATAAGGCACCTGGAATGGGGTGTCTGTTCCTGGAAGCTCCTCTTAGTGTGGCAGCCCTCATACACACCATACGCCTGACCAACAAACCCAACCATTTCTCTTCCCCTTCCCCCCGAAAAAACACCACATTTAATGAAAACTCAAAGTGTTACAGCCCAACACACTTCTTGGATTAAACTGATCACACTTGAAATAACTGCAATACGTTACTTTTCAAAGCAGAAGAAACACATCTCTAGGAAATTTCAGGTTGTGTTTATTCAAATACAGTGGCTAAAGAGGAAGTCATAAAAAATGTGTAAGATACTCAGGAATCCAGCACTTTCATGAGCGCCTATATGCTTTTTTTTTCGTGTGTAATACAGGATGATTTGGGCATGCTAATGAGTGGATAAAAAATAAAACCAGGATTTTAGTTTTGGAAATAGTCACTAACGATGCCCCCGTGCCCCAGGACAAAGTGCAGTCCTGTACTTCCGTCCTGGCTTTGACATTTCTGCCCACGAGAGGTTCTGCATTTCACAGCACCCAGGAGCCATGGAGAAATGTCACAGAAAGGAACACACCCGAGACACCGAGGGCTTCAGAAACACGGAGCATCACCTGCTCATACAGTAACCGCCTGGTAGAGCGCTTCCTCTAAACTATTTGCTACGCTAGCTATCAGACAAGGACTACAGACAGAAACTTCTTGCATGTGAGTGAGACAGCACAATGCATCAATAATGAAATTTTTAAAAAGACCTTGGAGCTAAAGGATACAGCAGAACTCCACAAAGACCATCTCTCGACTCTCCACATAATGATGTACCTCCAGCAGTTTCTGAGGCAGACTGGCACATGCAGGTAACCCATTCTGGTCTGGAAAAGATACAATTCCCATCACCACTACCTTAGGGTTTGTTCCAAAGCTTCCCCTGAATCTCTGCTTGGTCTCTACATATGTTCGACATCCAAAGACCTGGCGCGAGGCCCCGCGCTGCAACTGCAGCACCGCAGACAAAGCCCCACCAGACCTGGGGCAGCTTCAGCCTCGGCTGGGGGGTCAGGCTCTGCCATCAAACCCTGGGAAAGGAGACAACACCCAGCCGATGGTTTGCCCAAGCCTGCTCCCTCCGGCCCCAGAGAGATGGGAATGCAAGGGAGGGAGGGACAGGTGTCAGTGATTTTCCACGGCACGCCAGCTTTTGATGAAAATTGTCCCGCGTATTCAGGAAGAGACAGAGGAGGTAATCAAATCTGGTTATCTCCAAATCATTATGACCGGGTAGATTTTGGAGCCCGAGTTGTTTGTTGGAACCCACCCCTCCAGCCCTCACGTTTGAAATAGAACAGATGTGTAACATAACAGGAAAAAAATCCAGCTCTGTTGTGACAAATTCTTAACCCATTTTTTTTGAAAAGATTTAAAATAACATAGTTTCTGTTGCATAGGCTGTGATCCTGTTGACGTCCACGCTCAGTTGCCCAGCACTTTCATATACATGAAATGAGAGGTATTTTCGGTGGAAGGAAGCACAGCCAGTGTATCTGATTGGTAAAATAACTTGAAATCACATTTCGACAGCAACTTCCAACTGCCCCAGAGCACGAGTTAATGAGATCACATGGAAACATATTGCGAACCAGGAAACATATTTTATACAAGACCAAAACAGTGGAAAACAATGTTAAATACACAACGTAGCGGGGCTCCGTTTTGTACACTTCACCTTTTCTTGTTTGTGTTAGCGCACAGGCACGCCGGTGCCTCCCGACGGATCGCAGCAAAGCGCCTATGGGCCGCTTGCTGCAATGGAAAGATAAAAGCCCGTTTGGTCAAACTGTTCTATTAGCGCCCTTGAAATCTTCGGCAAAAAAGCAGCCCCCCGACACAAAAGCCGAGGGCTGGCCTCTCTGACTAACAGGGGCTACTTCGCACTTCAGTGGGAGAACATAAAAGGCATGCGGGAAGGCTCTGAAGGACTTCCCTGGTGTTAAAAGTCTTGGTCTCAGCTCAGAAAGGGAGCAAGTGCCTATATCTGGGTGGCTCGGCCAGACCCAAAGGGGTTGCTGCATCTCTCAGCACTGAACTGAGCTCCTGCAAGGAGCCGGGGCAATGCAGAGAGAAGGAAGAGGAGGAGAAGGATGAGGAAGGGGACCACAGCACTACATGCTGTAACACAATGAGAGGAGCAGGGAGCTGGCTTCATGATCCTTACGGGTCCCTTCCAACTCAAGATACTCTGTGACTCTATGACAAAGTGCCACGGACCGCTCTGTCACAGTTTTGGGAGACGGCATGTGGCAGAGAGGTGCTGGCTGGAGAAAAGTGAGACTGGCAAGGTTGAGGGTCAGGGAACGTGTCGCTAACAAAAACATTTGTGCTGTCGAAAGCAAGAAGCCAGGCATGCCTGGGGAGGAGGAGGGCGGCCACCACAACCAGGGACTGGGAAGAGCCTGCAAACTTTGGAAAGCCAAACTCTCTTCCTGCACCGCATGCTTCTGAGTGGTACCTTCAGCAGACTTCAAAACAAAGACCATAACTGAGACCAAAAGAGAAAGCAATGGATGGAACTCAAATTCTGGCTATTCTGTCGTTCGTTCTACTCAGAGTCCTCTTGTGATAAATAAACGTGACGAGTATAGTGACTATTATCAGCTGACAAATAAGGTTTTCTTCTTTAAACATAAAAATGGTGGGGAAGGGGGGAAAAAACAAAATCCCTGTCCAACACAGACAGGAAAAGAAGATTGATAAGCAATTTTCAGATGAAGTGAAGGAAAAGCTGAAATCATGTACAAAAAACCCCATAGTCCTGCCCTGTTTGTACTCGCTGTCTACAAAGTGTAAATGTAAAAGGCCATGTAATAGCCACAATAATGAGAACATCTCCTTGTCCTGCAATAAAAACACACTAAGACACGATGAACGATTTAAGTAAAGCCACAGGTTTGATGGCACCAAATTGTCCTGCTGCCTGACGAGTTTCTGAATACTCCGTTTCCAGACTGCCTGGGCTTCCTCTGGGCAGCTGATAACCAGTTAAAACCCACACACAGCCAGCTCCCAGAACAGCCTCTTTAACCCTTCAAGGCTTTACTCTTGGTCACACCACACCAACAACAGAGGTAGCATCACAAGATACGGCTAAGGAGAATGAGCGGATGGGCAGAGACAAGAAAGGGAAGGAGGAAAGAAAAGCATGCAATAAAGATATTATCAGGATTGTCCTCTTCAATTGGGTTCCTTACCTCATGTAGGATGTTGGAGACAGAGACTTTGGTTTGGCCCACTGGTAGGGATGCTGTGGCACGGACAGGTACTGCTCACAGAAGTTTCCCTTCCGGATGTGCTGAAAGCTGGAGAAGTCTTCTGGTGACAAATCGGCAGTTGGCGATATGGTCCCATGCTCCTCGCCAGCTGGTTCTGTTTTGAGAGTCATGGACGGGGTGTGGTCAATGGCAGTCTTCCTTGACTTGATGGGAATCCCGTCATTCATATCTATGGTGCTGTCAGTGGTGAGGGCATTGATGGCGGCGACAATGGCGGAGCTGGTGTACTGGTTGGTGTTCCCCAGCCACGTCTCATCCGTGACGCTCACCCGCGGCGAGTTTTGCGGAGAAGGCGTGGGGGAGTGGTGCGGGGAGTAGGAGGTCTGCCGGCCGTTGAGGCTGTACTTTCTCTTGTTGCAAGGCGACGGAGGCCTGGAGTTGCGAGCCCCCAGCCAGTTCTCCTCCGTGATGCTTGTCCTAGGAGACGTCGATGGAGAGTGCCTCGGGGAACCGAGCAAAGTGCAGGCCACCATGCTGCGTTGGTAGCCCTCCTCTGTGTCGGTGGTCTTTGGAGAGACACACGGGGACTGCCATGGGGAGGTCTGGGGTGAAGTGTATGGATACGAGTAGTTGGACTCGTAGGAAGACGCTTCAGAGTTGCAGCTTCTGGAAGACAAGCTACTCGCTGGACTCAGGCAGGAAGGGTCTCTGTATGCCTCGATGTTTGGTAAGTTCAAAGTGGCAGTGGAAGGTGACCGCTTGGCATTTGGGATGGCCTCCTCAACCTCATCATGGAAAAACTGGTTGTTGTTATGATGAAGTCCCATGTAAGAAGTGATCTCAATTCTAGGGCTCTCCAGCGCTGGAGCTCCGTTAGGTCTGATGTTTGGCAGCAGGTAATACTCGGAGGCCCCGCTGTCCATGTGTCCTCCATATCCAGAAGGATGGTTTGTCGATGGGACAACTGAAATGATGGGATTTGATGTCTGAAGGCCATGACATGGATTTGACAATGAGGAATGCGCCACATTTAGAGGCAAGCCAGCATTTACGTTTGAAGATGTATAATTATAGTGTTCTGGAAAACAAACAAACAAACAAGAATGATATGAGGCGCTGCACAAATACACTCAGTAACATATGCAGCTGGAGCAGAGGGACATGGCACAACACACGAAAGCACAAGCTCTCCTCAGCAACCCAGCCCACAGGCGTGCCATGCTGGGGGACAAGCTGCAGGCTAGCATCCTTGAAAATGCTGCTAACTGAACAGCACAGGACAAGCTATCTTGGGAGGGGGATGTACAAGGACTGAGTTTGTCTCGAGGACGCTCTTCTCAGCATTCACAGACTGCAATGCTACTCAAGAGACGTGTTTTTACATGTGAGCCTCATTCTCTCCCTGAAAAGTTGGAATACGCAAAAAACACACGACAAAAAAAACAAAAGTGGAGGCAGATTAAAGCAAAGAACTTCATCAACTGCATTCTGTTAAAAAAACTATACACAACTGAAATTTCCATTACAGCAAGTTTCCAACTGGTTCCTGTTAACTAGGATTTTGGAACAAGACAGATCTATTGACCTGCTCTGGTTTCTGGGACCACTTATCCTCCAGCCCAACTGGCAGAGGCCAGGTGAAGGATAAACATGGATGTCTCACTACTCCGTGACAGCGGAAATTCCACCAAAATTGCTGGTTATTGCACACGCCACGTTGAGCATTGCCAGCAGCATGCTCCTGGCCAACGGTCTAACCAGTTAACAGCTCTGGGTGAACAGAAGCAATAGCAGAGTTGCACAGTTGGTGTGGAAAACCTGGCAGGTGACAGATCACACCACAGCCTTGCGCTGATGGGCTCCCTGACCCAGCGCAGGGGAACAACCCGCCCTTCACATGCCTCCATCCCTGCTGCGCTACAGGGACCAGCATCTCGCAGCTGGTCTGCAGGACACCATCCCTACCTCGTCTCATTGTCCCCCTGCTGAAGGGATGCCTTCAGCTCTGCTCCCCCGTCATATGTGTGTCTCTGCCACCTGGAGACACCGGCGGGCTGTGTGCAGGGAGATGGGCAGCCCTCAGCCAAGGGCAATGGAGCCCTGGCGCTCGGAGCAGTGGTGGGATCAGAGTCATCCATCCACCCCATGCTCTCTGATACAGAGATGCTCTGCATCACCAGCACCCATGGGCCAGTACCTCTTGGGGAAAAGACAGCAAAATCTTTCTTTCAGGGACAATAGCCGCTGAACTCTGAGTAACGCTGTTCTGCAGGTTCCTCCCAGCAGCTTGGAAATACACCCAGCTCCAGCCCCAGGCTGTGCTTGCAGCACACTAGCTTTCCCGCAGGTTCATCCCAGCAGCGGCACTTTCCTGCAGGACAGAGGGAATCTGCATCCTCCCTGTCCACAGCAGGACTGCCCAGGGAGCCTGTCCCCTTCCCTCCCGGGAGGCCAGCTCCCTTGGCAGTCACCCTTGCCCACCTTCTCCAGGGAGACACGGAAAAGCTGTGTTAATGACTGCAGCCGTACTCCCACCGTGACCCGACCCGGGAGCGCTGCAGATGCAAATGAGCCTCCGAGCTGGCAACACCAGCGCAGCCGGCTATTCTCTTTCCTTCGTTTATCAGCTCAAGCCCTATATGGTGTCATTCTCCGGCGATCCCGCACTCGCCTTTCTTGCTGGCAACGACTCCAAGGCAAACTGTGCTTTGGGAAAATTAATGTGCTGTCACAGTTTCACAGCAGCTCTGTGATGCTACAGCTGATGTGTGTCATGCCAGGTAACGGGAACGATGGGCAACACCACCTTTCGAGCTCACTCCCTAGCCTGCCTTCAGAGCCCGGCCATTCACTGAAGAAGGGTCATTAAATTACACCAGAGCGTGCCACAGACACTACTGGATTATTCAAAACACGCTGCAACTTCACACTCTATTCAAACAAGGCAGCAGGCGGGAACTGTGGAGAAAGCAGCGCTACTTGGACAAGGATAACCCAACTGCCATCGTAACAGCGAGGCGCAGATCTGCCTGCCAAACCAGAGTCCCCTCCTTCCAAAATTTGTCCCTTTTTGTTGCTGCCCTGCCACATGGCCACGCTGCTCAGTGTCACTGCAACCACCACCACTCCCCTCTCACTCTTTACAGAAAAAAAAAAAAGTGGTACAAGAGTGTTAAGATCTTCTCCATTTCAGAAATCACCTCAGAAAAAGGGTCTAAGCAGTGCCTTCAAGGCAGCTCCAACCCCTTTGCTGCTTCCTCCAGCTCCAGAGGAAGGTGATGTGACATCACCGGCACTGTGCTGCTGCAGGGACACCAGCTGGGCTCTTCTTCCATGTATGCCCCAGGGGCCCTTCCACAGCCTCCTGGCCTGGTGCCGCAGGTGGGTGGCGCTGGGGACATGGCACAGCTGGATGACGGCACCTCCAGCGTGTCCCCACTGTGCAGCTGGATGCCCCGGGCAGGGGACCGTGGGTTCCGCGGGCTGCCGGGCTCTGCACCCACCGGGTGGGCTTTGGACATGGGGTGAAACAGCAGCATCTGCTGACTGCAGGATCAGTGCCTTTAGGTCTTTTATTAAAAATAAAGAGGCAAACAAACAAAATAGCAGGAAGAATTATTACCTGAGCAAAAAGTACAGCAGTTCTCTGAAAATCTAATGCGTGAAATTCAAACTCTGAAGTCTGCTGGAGCCCAATCAGGCAATATAAAGGCTGAGACGAGCCTTTGGAATCCAGGGTTTGTTTTTTTTTTAATATAATAATTTAAAAGACAGCATCAAGTGCTCCAAGCAACAAGTTCTCGTAATGCACATGGCAAGGTATAGCCTCTTTGAGAGCTACGATGCCTATTTTTAAAAAGTCAGCTTTTAAAGGGCCAAGAAAAATAACACATCATACAACTTCTCCCACAATAGTACTCAAAATTGAACAAAGCAAGATCCGAAGCCTTACAAATATGTTTACAAATTAGATAAATTTTATCTGTGTGTATATATATAAAATATCTTGAATTTTCAGGCAGAAAGTACACCCACCGAACATAAAAGCCCCAAAAGCCAGAGGACTGAGTCTGTGGTTTGTGAGCTAACACACACTAGCTACCATTTCCGAAAAAGTACACTCCTCTTCACAGCTTGTGCATTTACAGCACCCACCAAATGCACATACCCAGCATTCATAACACGCTGACGGTTTCATCACCAGGGTGAGTTAGACACGTAGAACTCAAATGCCAGTCTTGAGGGACAGGAGACAGAGGTGGCTGCAAAGGCACGGAACTGCATCACCCAAGGCTGCTGTGCCGGGGATCCTGACAGCGCTGGTGGGGATGGAAGGCAGGGACACCCTAACACGGAATGGCTGTGACAGGCACACAGGCCCCCAGGACCACCGCACTTACTACCAAGACACTTTCAACAGCGTATTTTAATATCTCGAGCCAAACACCAGTATCAGCTAGACCTGTGCAGGTCTGCAACAGTTCTGTTCCAACAGATCCACGCTTACATTCAGTATAACTAGGACAAGAAATTGGACCCCTTGGTTTGTGAGCAAATATCACATTTCACTTTGTGACAAACATAAAAAAAAAAAACTCAAAAAAAAATTTCCCCCCAAGTTAATTTCACAGAGCAAAGGTTTTCTTCCTTCCTCTCATCAACGGGCTGATCCTGCAAGGCACTGAGCACCATCAGTTTTTATTGACAGTCTTTAAATGGGAATGCAGAACACCTGCAGCTCAGAGGGGCTCCAGAGCAGGTGAGGGCTATCTTACACTGCTGAAGGTGAATTCATGTGTTCAGAATTGCCTAATGGAGGTGGGTCCTCTTCTCACTGGGACTTTGACAATTTGCTTAGGCCCCTCTGCTTTCCAGGTGCCTAATTACTAGAACACACATAGGAAAAGCTTGCTGTGAAACTCTTAAAACTCATTTTTCTGGAAACCGAGAAGCTCCTATAAACTATTTAGACACTGACAACGCACCGGAGAGCTGGGCAGCTGGGGAACATTAGGAAGGGCAGCACTACGCCTTCACCTGTGTCCTGGCAGGCTGCAAACTGCTTCAATGCAAAGGCAAAAGAGGAAGCACAGCCACAGCCAGCCTGACTCTGAGGGTGTGTTAAATCACCCACTTGCACGAGAGCGTTTCACGGTGCCCAGCGTGGCAGTCATCCTCACACCAGGAAATGACAACTTTCTCTGTGTCAATTCCAGACTTGTTCAACCCCATTTCCGCCTCAACTATCCTTCAAAGTCATAAAAAAAACCAGCCGGACCGAGATACCAGAGTTGGGCGTGGTGTGACCCCTGATAAACTCATGCCCGTTATTTTTATTTTCAGATGACCTTCAAGCTACACCCTGAGCCTAGCTACCTCCAGCTCACAGGGCTTAGCGAGGGGGGCAGAACTGGTTCTTGATCTGGCCCATCTCTGTAATGGGCAAGACCCAGATCCCCAGACCCTCCACCCCCTCTCCCCCGGGAGGGCTCCGGGGGCTGTGCGAGGGGGTCGCCCCCCGGGCAACCGGGGAGGACAACCGGGAGGTCACAGGCTCCGGGCAGAGGGGGGGCAGCCGAGCGAGCTGGCAGCGTGGGGCTCCGAGGAACAAACAATCCCCAAGTTTCAAAAATCAGGCACCGGCTGCCTCCCGAGCCGCCTCCCCTTGCCGGCTCCTCCGGCTGCTGCCAGGGCAGCGGGGCAGGACCCCGCTCCCAGCCGCCGCGGCCCCGCTCCCCGGCGCGGCGGGGACGAGAAGCGCTGCCCTGTGCCGAGCCGACCCCTCCGGGCGGGACTGCCGCCCGCCGCCCCCGCTGCGCTCCCTCCGGGGAGGGGATAACCTCCCCGCCCCGAACGGGGCTGCGCGGGGGGGGGGCTCACCGCAGCATCCCTCCGCCAGCACTCCCGGGGCTGCCCCGGCCACCCGCCGTGACCCACCTCCGCCCTCATCGCTGTGCTTGAACTCGAAGAGGAAATCAAAGTCAAACTCCTGCTCTGCCTCCACGCCCGTCATGGCTCCCGCCGCCGCGCTCCGGCACCCAGCGGTGGTGGCAGCGGCGCAGCCCCCGGCCCGCCCCGCCCCGTCGGGCCCGCCCCGTCGCGGCCGGACACCTGCTGCCGGCGGGCCGGGCCCGGCTCCCTCCCCGGCGGCGGGGACAGGGAACAGGCTGCGCGCAGCCCCGGCACGGCGCAGGACGGCGGCCGCTGCGGGCGGTAACGTGACCCCGGCCCCGACGGGCGCCTCTCGCCGCCTCTGATCCGCCCCCCCCCGCCTGTTGATGTTTCCGGGTCTATGCAAACAACCGCCGCGCCCGGCCCCCCCCCCGCCGGGGCTCTGCCCGTGCAGCGCAACCCGCGGGCAGCCCCTCCGAGGCGGCGGGGGTTGGGGGCCGCACCGGGGCAGTCCAACAGCCCCGGTTCCCCGGGGCGGGATGGGGAGGTCGAGGGTCGCTCCTCAGCGGGACTTCATCTGCTCACGCCCGGCGATAATTAGCGGCCGCAGGTGCCGGGCTCCCGCCGAACGGAACAGGGCAGAAGCGGCACTTTCGGTCGGGGGGCTTTGGGGGGGAACGGCTCTACCCGCCCGCCCGGGACACCGGCGTGCCCCCCTCGTCGCTGCGGATGCTTCCTCCGAGGGTCCCCACCGCGCCGCGTCAGCGAGCCAGGAGGCTTCGCTGCCTTTTATTATTTATTTCACTTAGTTGCAGCACCCACTAGTGCCAACTGCTATAAAAAGCGCAGTAAAAGCGGGACCCGCAAGTTACCGGGAGCGAAAGGTCCTCGGGCCGAGGCCGCGCACCGGGGAGCGCTGCAAAGGGCCCGGGCGACGGGGCGGGACGGCGGCGGTGGGGACGGGGGGGACACCGCAGGCACGGCGCTCCCCCGGCCTGCCGACCCGCCCGCTTGTGGGGGTTAAAAATCAATTAGGGGAAAAAAAATCAGAGTATCTTTTCTGTTTAAAATGCACTTCTGGCTGGTTATACCGTCCCGTTGGAAAGTCTCTGCCAGGCAAAGGAGCTCCCCACCCCAGCAGCTCGCCTCGCCTCCTGAGCTCCTTGAGTTTCAGGCCGGGTTTCAAAAGGAATAGTTTTTTAAAGCGGTTATGGAAATGGTATTCCCTTATAAACTCAGGGAATACCATTTTCCAGGCTCACGGCTGAAATCTCCGTTACAAAGTGCCAGGAAAACAATATTTTTCCATCAGAGCCCGGTACGCTTTTTCCCCTCCTCGCCGGGATGAGCTGCTGCGGTCCCGTCCCTCGCAGGAGCCCGCGGGGAGCGGCGGCCCACGGGGCAACCCCAGGACACGCGGGGCCCCTCGGCCCCGCCACGGAGCTGGGCTCGGCCCCGGTGGGGACGGAGTCTGCTCTGGGGAGGAGGGGCGGCAGTCGCCGGGGCGCGGCGGTGGGGCTGCCCTCGGCCCCCTGCTCGCCGCCGCTTCCCCGACGTGCCCGGGCCGAGTCACCCCAGTGTGCCAAAGGCCTTGGCAGCAGCGCAGCCCCTCCACCTGCGGCCGCCGGGGCCGTGCTGGGCCCGGGATGCCGAAGCAGGCCAGGGGCTGCCCTCCCCCCCGGGGAGAGGGGCCGCGCCTCAGGGACGAGCGTGCCGCTTCCCCCGCGCACGGCCCGCAGCCTCTGCCCCGACGGGGGGAGCTGCCGCGCCTCCCGCCCCCTGCCCAGGGCCTACAGGCGGGACAGCCGCCTCGCCCCGGCCCCCAGCCGCCGCGGAGCAGCCCCCCGGTTTCCCTGGGCTCACCTCCCTGCCGCCCCTCCGCTCCGGGCTGTTGTCCGCTCCCCATCTCCCGCCGGGGCACCCTGGAGGGGAGGTGAGGAGGAACCCCCAGGTACCCGCTGCTCTCGCTCCTTTGCCTCTCCCACATGTGGTACCTGCGAGATGGGTGAATTGTCCCAAACTATTTACAGACGGTTTGATTTGCCGGTGCCATAAATATTAGTGCCATGAATGAAAGATTTCGATTGGCACCCTTCCCTTTGAGAAAGAGGAAAGATGTGCTACTGAAGTAAAAGGTAAAACCAAAGGAAGGTAAAACTAAACTGATGCCACATGTGGGGACAGAATAACAGTGTCGTGTCCATTCATAATGCAGTTTAAAACAATGCCATTAAACTGGGGAGAGCGAAACGAGTGAGGGGGGGCCCAATGGGCACCAACAAGGCCATCTCTGCTGCCAGGTGCCTTCGCACTACCCACCGACCGACCCGCCGGCCCTACCGCTGCCGACCAAGCCTCTCCCTGCAGTTAACTAGAGTTGTCCCAACTCCCCTGGTCACAGCACAGGTCCAACAAGGGATCCCACAGCTCTAGCTGCAGCCCCGCAGCCTGAAGGAGAATTTAACTCGCACATGGTGTTAACTCACTGGTATTCGCTGAGGCAAAGGACTCCGCACCTCACCACGACTCAACGAAAAAAGCAGCGTCCTCCCACCGGGTCACTTTGCCAGAATTCTTTCCCAGGCTAAACAAGAAATAAAGTATTTTATTTGATTGCCACAGTTTGGCAATCAAGGGGCACCTTAATTTGCAGGCGGCAGTCCTGACGTGCAGGGCTCCCCTACGTGTTTCCTGGATTGGGTCACACTTTCTGGCTGGCCTCATTTTCTTAGTTCCTTACAAAATACATCAACAGGGAAGAGAACCATCGACAGAGATGCCACAGAAATAAAGAGGGGCATTTTTTTGTTGGTTTTTTTGTTTGTTTGTTTTTTTGGGTGGTGGGTTTGTTTTTGTTTTTGTTTTTGGTTTTTTTTGTGACAAGAGGCTCCAGTAAGTTTTTTGTGTCAGCTGCCTCTGGGTGTAATTTTTACAAGTTGGTGCATTCCGTGCCTTTGAAGCCCAGAGAGCTGGAAACGCCATGAGTACAGCCCTCGAACGTCCGAGCGTGCGAAAGGCACACAAGGCAATGCTATTAAATAAAACGTAATTAACTTTCATCCAAAAAGGCGCTCGCATGCTTCAAGCGTGGAGCTGCAGTCGCGCTTCTAGCTTTTGCATGAGCAAGATCCTGTCAACTTCAATGAACCCCTGGAGTGAAAACATCTGTGTCAAAAAAGAAAAATAAATAAAATATGGGTCCTGAGCTCCTGTCCAGCTTTCCGGCGACAAACCCGGGGAAGGGAGCCCCGTTGTCCCGAGTAAACCCCTCGGAAATGGACGCAACATCGATCCTCCCCTACCGCCCCCCCGACTTCTCAAACTTTCTCTCTGCACGCCGTGCGGGCTCGCTGTGCCCAGTTTAGCCCCAGAAGCACCAGCAGCAAAGCAGCGGCACCACCACATCGGAAGGAAACTCGGGAGCCGCGGGGCAGCCGGGGAGGGGCTCGGCGGGGGGCTGCCCCCGGGCCCGCGGCGGGGAGCGGCCGCTCCGGCACCTGCCGCGGCGGGGGGAATGCCGGGGGTCCCGCTGCGGGGTCCCGCTGCCGGGCGACAGGCGCCGGCTGGGAAAAGGGAGCTGCGACAGTTTCGGCAGTGGGCAGAGTGGTGCTGGGTAACGATGCTCCGGCGGAGAAAAATGTCCCGACTGGCACAGGGGGGGCTGAGGCCGGTCCCCGCTCCAGCCCGGCGTTTTCCCCCGGTAGGACCGGGCTCAGCTGGGCGCGCACAGCGCTTCCCGAGCCCCGCGCCCGCGGGATTTCTCTCTGGAAACTTTGCCGCCGTGTTCTCAGCGCGCTTTTCGCAGCAGGGTTACGACGGGGCATAGAAAGAAGTCTCGACAAAGAGCCGGGGTCGGGGACAAGCGCTCCCCCGGAGGCGGGAGGACGGCGGCGGGGTCCCACCACCCCCAGGGGCGCGGGGAGCGGGGCGGCGGAGCCCCGCAGCCGGCCGCAGCGTGTTCGCCTGCTCCGGTGCGCCGGACAGGGCGGCTGGCACCGCCCGGGAACCGCTTTTTGAGGAGGCTCGCTCATTTTCGCAACAGCGAGGGCTGGCTGCAACTCCAGGGTGTCTTCTGACCTCCCCGAAAACCAAACCCAGGGCTGGGGAGGGAATCCCCGGGCCGCTCCGCGCCATTTCCCCCTCACCGGACCCCAGGCGCCCTCCCAGCCCCGCGCCGCCGCCGCGCTGCCCCACCGAGCCGGCACCGGGAGCGGCACCGGGCCCGGGCCCGGCGGGAGGCGGCGCCGCGGGAGAGGCGAAGGAGACACCTATTGGCACGCGGCCGCCGGGGCCGCCACCGGGGGAAACACCGGGGGACACTGCCACCCACCCACCCGCTCGCCCTCCCGCAGCGCCGCCCGTTACCTTCCTCCGCCGCCTTCATGGTGCTGCCGGACGGGCGGGCGCCGCGCTGCGGGGCCGCCGCCGGCCTCTCTCTCCCGCTGGCTGCGTCCCGGGACGGCGGCGCGGCGGCGGCCGGCGGGGCAGCGCTTGGCATCCACCCGGCGGGGCGGCGGAACCCCGGCGCCGCGCCCCCCGGGGCCGCTGCCGGGCCCCCCTCGCCGCCTGCCCCGCGCCCTCCGCCCGCCTTCACACCCCGGGGCTGGGGCCGCGCCGCCCCCCCGGCGTGGTTAGCCGCGCCCGCGGAAGGACAGGAGCTCGCCGCCGCCCTCCCGGGGCCGGGGCATGGAGAGGAGGGCGGGTGTGCGTGGGGACTTCGGAGGCACTGCTCGCGCCGCGGCGGCGGGACGGAGCGGCGGGCGCTGCCCGTCCGCCGGGTGCCGCGGGCGGGGTACAGGGGCGAGTGGATGTGCGGAGCGGGGAAGTCTCGCTCTGACGCAGGGCTGCGCGCCCGGCGCCGCCTTTTTAAAGCTGGAAAACACCCCCCCACACCTCCCT
>WKFP01014259.1:141997-159448 GCA_011057875.1 Pterocles orientalis
AAAAAAAAAAAAAGGCTGAAAAAGGAGAAAAAAAAAAGGGGGAAAAAAAAAGTCTTGGAGTATTTGGAGCAATTTACAGTGACCTCCAGCGCTGGGTCAGCATGGACCTGAAACGGGATCCCCGTTGCCTTTCCAGGCAGGGCTTGCTCCTTCTGCAGGACTTCCTCGTCTCCCAAGAGCAGGATGAAAGAGGCCGGTCTCTGCGTTTAGCTTCATCTCCAGTAGTGCCCTGTGCCGCAGGGTGATGGTGCTGCCCGCTGCAGACAGAGTGCAGGGAGAGGCTGGTGGTGAGTGATGGGGGGATGCTGCTGCTCCTCCTGCCTCGCTCCACATCATCCCTCTTCTCCCCATCACTCCTCTTCTCCCCATGTGGGAATCACCACCGGGCAGCTCAGGCACTCAGACCAAACCCAGGGCTCCCTGTGTCCCAGGCCAGTCCCTCACCGCCCAGCCCTAATCCCTTGTGGGTCCCAGCAGAGCTGGTGGCCCTCAGCAGGCTCTGCTGCACTGGATACAGTTCCCAGCAAGAACCCCCCCCGGCACCGGTGCTGTGCCAGGCCGTGTCTCACGCCCCTTCACCACCATGTGCCAGCCTCCTGCAGCTTTCACTGGAGCGCTTCCACTGGCCCCTCTTTTATCAGGGTCCATCCCCACCACAGGGTGATGCGGGCTCCCTGGGCAATCCTCCATCCATGTGTCCCGCAGCAAGGAGGTGGGGGCGAGCTGGTCCTCCCCATCCCTCATGCTACAGCAGAGGCATCTGTGCTTGAAAACCAAGCACTTGCTGCTTTTAGCTGGTAATTAGGTTAACTGCCAGGGAGAGTTCGGCTGTCCTGCTCTACCTTCCCACCTTGGCTGAGACCAAGCTTGTGGCAGCTCGTGCGGCCCGGGTCAGGCGGAGAAACTCGCCCCTGTGGCTGCGTGCCAAGGCAAGGCTCGGGGAGGTGATGCAGCACGGCTCTCCCTCCCGGGAAGCGGCCGGACTGGGGTGAGACTTGGGGAAGAAGGGGATGTAGCGCAGCGGGGAACAGAGCAGCCACAGAGCATCTGTCTTCAGGCACAGCCTTTGTGGGTTCCCATTGATTTTCCACTGCCCTGCAGCAATTTGTCCTGGACAAATCACAAGAAGAACAAAAATCTGTGTATCATAGAAAGAAGGAAAGGAGGAGGGAGTAGGAGAGGAGCCTTCAGCATTGCTCACCGCCCAGCATTGCTGGTGATTGCTGGGCTGTACCCCCCAATGCTGGAGCTGCCCACAGCCCCTGCACCCTGGCCATCCGCCACATGCTTCTTCTGAGCTGCACACACCGCTCCTTTGCTGCAGGAAGGAACCAAATGCCACAGATACTTTTTGATCACTTTTTACCCCTTGTGTTCATCTTCGCAAGCAAAGCTCTCCTTTGGGTCTGAGCAGGCTGGCAGGGATGGTTGGCATGGCACTTTGTGCCCAGCAGCTACAGGATTTCTTGGAGAACCTCTAATTCAACCAAAATGCCTTAGTTACTGCCTAACCAGAGGATATAGGTTAGTCGTGCGGTGCAGCAGACAGGCAGGGCTGCTGGTCCTAAGCTACACCCTCGTCCGTCTGCAAGACTTGGGACAAATGGTTTCTCCACGTGGAGTCCTGTAAAATGAGAATCTTCCAGCTTTGTCTGCGCAAAAATGTTCTGAAAGCGGGGTGGGGGGCCTTCTCTCTCCAATGTTTACCAATATCAAATATTTTCTTACAGTAAATGCACAGGATCCCCTAATCCAAGATACAGATCAGAAAAAGCCACCCATGCTCCGCACAGAAATTTTGTTCTGTTTTGGGCTTCTTGCTCTTACATCCTTATCGCCTTTTACATCCAACATACATAACGATGGCCATCTCCTTAGGTTCTATGCGCCAATCTTCTGGGTTTTGGCAGCTTCAAAAGCATCAGCATCTGTTCAGAATTTCGTTCATTGTAACAAAAGGTTTATAAGTCTCAAGCCTCCCTAACCAAGTCCCTAATTTCCCCTGCTTTGGAAATTGTAACAAGATTTGCTGGAAAGCGCGAGAGTGCACGGCCCCTGTCTGCGGCCAGTACCGCACCACTCTGAAAACACATCCACGGGCCTCTCAACCAAGGCAGGAGCACACCTGAGCAGTGGGCAGCTGCTTCCCAACCCCCCTTTCTTCCCCCCAAGTCAGAAGCTGGTGCAAAGGCAGGGGCTGGGCTCAGCCTCCCATTCTCCAGACACAGCCTCTTTTACCGGCTGCCAGGAATCATTTCACCACTTTTAAGGTGCATTGCACTTAGCAGGACAAACGCCGGAGGAGGAATTTTGTGTGCTTGAATAATGTTGTAATTTACCTTGTAACCGGTCTCATTAGGACGCCGAGCGCTCTGTTGATCTACCTTGCTTTTGATTTAGTGGACTCTCTTTAAACGACTGTTTAGGAACTCAGCCAGGGACTGCAGGCAAAGGACCTTCAACTTTTTTGGAGCTACAGTCACCCCTTCAGACACCGACGTTTTAAACTGAAGACAGACATCAGACAGCCACACCAGACCCACATACTGAAAGCTGTGACGGAATTAAGCTGAGACGTTAGTTCAGAGGAATAATTTAATAATGATACACGCTGCGTAGGTGCTGCTTTTGTTTCCTTTTGGGTTTGCCCCTTCTACAAACCTGAATTGCGGGCAGGTACTCGCCGGGTGCCCTGGGCGGACCCCTCGCCACTGGCCGGTGCCCATGGGCAGCATCTCCCCTCCGGTGGATTCGGGCTGGGGCGGGTGCCAGCATTGGGTTGAATCCTGGCTCTGCTGCCTGACCCTGGGGTCCCACGCTGGCAATTCAGAGACTCCCTTCCCATGGCAAAACAACCATCAGAAGTGAAGATGCTGGGACTCTGCGTTTCTTCCTGGACACTGCCAATGAAATGTGCAATGCAGTGGGTGGTTAAAAAATGAGAGCGTGTGTTACGAACACCCTGTTCGTAAAATTGTACAAAGGAATTGGGAATTTTCTTATACTTGTGCAGTACGAGCAGACCTGCAAAGGAGCAGTGACAAAGTTTTCTGCCAGACAGCATATTTTAGCTCTGGAAATATTTCACGTGTTTCAGACTTCCCCAGCTGCTGGTACAGAGGGTGGTAACAAGTTTTTTGCCTCACTCAAGAGTGCTTAACAAAGGAAAGGCTGGTTGAGCACACGGGGACTCAAGCTGGCAGCAGAGCAGAGCCTTCTCTGGGTGAAGGCAAACACCAGATTTATGTCTGCAGGAGACTGGGACCCAGGGCAGGTATTGGTTCCTCCACACTACGAGGATGGCAGCTTTCGCCTCATCCATCCTCCGAGGCATGGAGCCCCACCTGCATTTTCAGGCAGTGCAGTTTTTTTCCAGACGCCTGTGTTTCAGCTGTAGGAGCAGGGATGCTGCAGGAGGCTCTGTGCAGGTGGTGACCCGGGAGGATGGACACGAGGACTCCTGTGATGGTCAGGAGTTAGGAAAGGCAGTGCACGGCTCTTCCATTGCAAGAGGGGCTCCTTTCCCTCTTGACAAGCCTGTAAGCTCTACATCCCCTGGAAAGTCTGCTTTTAGCGACGGACACCTGTAACTCCTCATCCTCTCCCCTCTGCTCTTGGTCCCCGAGTGCATCCCTCCCTGCAGCCAGGGGACCCAGACCCATCCGCTTTACACCAAAGGTGGCACGTGTTGCTGAGCTGTGGTCACAACTAAAGTGTCCTGAGGGCCCAAACGTGTCCTTAGCTGTCTCAGCCAAGAAACGCGCTACAGCAGCATCTCCTCTTAGGTGCAAGGCTCTGTGTCCCCACGCACAGAACAGGTCCAGTGGCGGTGAAGTGCCCTTTGCAGCCTCCTTCTCTGTAACCAGGGACCAGCCTGTTTTGGACTTTTGGTTCAGTGCCCACACCACCCTGGTTGCCAGACCACTCCGTGGCTGCAGCACAAGCCCTCTTCTCCAAAATCCCAGCTGTGCTATTATTTACTTGTTGGGCTGCTGCTATCCCTACCGCTCGCCAGCACCAGCCCGAGTCTTTTCTTCGTTAGTCTCCTCCTGCTCTAGTTCATTAAACCTGCATTTAAATGTGATGTTGGTTCTCCCGAAATGAATAACCTTCCATTGTCTAATATTGAATTCCTTTGTCCCAGCCTGTTCCCCCAGCATCTCCAAACCCTTCTGTAGTCTGGTGCATTCCTGACATTTATCGGCAGCCTCCCCTCCTATTATGACGTCATCTGCATCTGGACACCCGGCATATCGCACGCACCTCGGGCTCATTTGGACAAGACCCTCAAACAGAACAAGTCCTGGCACCGAGCCCCGGCAGATCTGGCCCGTTAGCTCTCTTCGTGTGCACAGTCCTATTTACTGCACCTCTCTCTCTAACCCAGGTTTATCCTTCTAATATTGATACTCCCAACACTTGTGTATGTTTTACTGACCTCATTTTTCTGATGCAGAGTCAGTAACCTCGTTAAACTCCAGCAAACGCAAAATCATGGCTTCAACGTTTTCTGGGCTCACCTTCATAAACGTGATGAATAGGATTTGGACTGCTCTAGCAGCAATTTTGACCACAGCCCTTTGTGTTAGATGCTTGCAGACACCAGTCCCTGGTCCCCCTTTCCCCAGTACTTTCAGCACAATAGGGTGACCCAGGGGATGAGAGGTATTGAGGGAGAAAGGAAATATTTTCCAGGTGATGAAATGAGGTGCCAAGGCTTTATTCTTTCACTTGTGGCTGCACACGACTGAGGAACATCCTTTACATTTATGTTTTAATGACCAACAACAGCCCAATGGTGTAAAGCAAGATACTCTCCTGCCCTCCTACTGTCATCAAACATCGAGCTGCTCAGTCTTTCCAAAGACAGTGGCCTTAGACAGGGATGAAACTTGGAGCTTTTTCAACCTGAAAGACAAAATGGTAGGAAACTGCATGCTGTGTGAAAGGAAGGGTTACGATGGAGATGCTGGACGCAGATGTCTCCAGCTGCCTGCAATCTACTGCTCCAATAGTGGCGGCAAGTTTCAGAGGCAGCATCCAGTGGTACCTGGGTCTCGGCTGAACTGCACCAGCCCTGGAGCCAGGGGCACCTCAGCGGGGGGGCTGGCTTTGACCCTAACTCCCAGCCCTGTGTCACGCCATGCTGCCCGCTCCAGCTGTCCAGGGATGCCATGGACCTCGTCTAAATCCTGTTTCTCACAGAAATGCCCCATGAATGAAGGGTTTCTGAGAAGCCCTTTGATCGCCTTGGCAGAGCCAGAAGCTTCTCTTTACCAAGGGGATCACGAAAGGCTGGCAGGAGATCGAGCTTTTGATGTACACCTTTCCTTCTTCACAGCTTGAACTGCAGCTCCCTCCTTCTTTTCACACCACGTTTCATGCACAATGGGTGTTTTCTTTATGGGGATGTTTTGGCTGAGGGACCAGCACCCTGAAACGGATTGCCAGACTCCTAGAGTTGGGTCAATGATGTAAGCGTTTGGTTCTTCATGGAACAAAGTGACGTAGGAGCCCGATGTTCCATCAGCTAATGGCAGCACTCCTGCTTTGTGACATCCCTGCACGCTGAAATAGCCATCTTGAACAAATGGTGAAAATTAAAATCTTCTGGAGTCAACCTTCCTCATTAGCAGCTTGTCTGGCTAGACTCTACCTTATTATTTTTTGCTGGTGTGTAGCTGTAAAGAGAACTAAGGAGAAAAATAGGCAATTAAAATGCATTAAATTGATTTCCAAATGAGTATGCAGAACCAGAAAGTCTCAGGAAGAACCCCAGCTCTTCTCTTGCATCTGTTGCTGTATGTGAGAGTGCAAATTCACCAGCAACTAGAACAAGACACATCTGCACACATAAGAAGGGTCAAACTTCTATCTAGGACCTCTCAGTCAAGTCTCTGAAAACCACGTGTTAAGTCATGGTAGGCGGTGAGTTGCTGGGCTGTTTCCTGCGGTGAATGGAAGATGGAGAGTCACCATGTGTCCTTCTGTGGTTAGAGAACATCATCTTGAGAGACAGGTCAAGCCTCAGTCCTCCTGTTGAGGGGGTGCATGATCACCTGGCACTGGGGTTCAATTCCCTGACGGGGAGCCAGCCATCCCCCAAACTTTCTAGACCACCCAGCTGCACAGACACGAGCCTGCCGCTGCCCCGGGGGTGAATAGACCGAACAATATAAAGGCGAGCAGACACTTCCTTCTGCTGATCCATCACCTGCGGATCAAGACTGCAATCCAAGACCACAGCGCTGGACCCGAGGGCGGTCATTTCTCTCTCTCTCCCCTGCCCCCTCTTCTCTCTCAACTCTTTCCTACTCAATGCTTTTCTGATAAGCGCTGCCTACTTTTAACCTTGAACAATTGATAAGAAAAGCTACTCCTGTGCCAAAGTACTTTACCTGCAACACTTCGAAGTTGTGATTAAAGAAAATCAATAAATTGTGTTGTATTGCTTCTCTGAGTCACTGCTGTGACTCTGCTGGCTCTGGGGCTCTGCTGTGCAGGGACTGGCTGGTTATTCAGTTGGTGCTCCTTGTTGGGGGATTGTCACCCACCGCGTGGGACAGGACACACCAGGCGTGGGGTCTGCTCTCGGGCTCAGGTCTCATCGACAGACTGTTCCACCTCAAGTTAATGCAGATATATCAAATACAAGCCTGGAACAGTTAAAGAAAACCATGAAGATGACACAAATTAATCTCTTCCTCTTCTCTGCTTCCAGGACTTTCCTCTCCCTACTCCCTTCCTCCCAAGAGTCCAACTAAATTTATTTTCAGGTTGCTTTTTAAGCACACAAAGTACATTACGAAATTAAAGAAGCCTCTCAACCACGGTGTGTGAGAAGGAGGCTCCCCACAGACGTGCGTGTGGTGCAAGGGAAAAAAAACTGCATGGACAGATAGGTGCCAACAGGGATGCCTTTGGTAAGCAAAGAGGTAGAGCAACAGCAGAACCACCTCCCTGACCTACCGCTGCAGGCTGGATCTACCCACCAAGCTTATCCTGGGGAAGGCAGGTGTGAAAAGACAAACCAAAGGCTAGGTTGGCTGAAAGTTGGTTCATGGGACACTTCGGGACAATGAAATACTTTTCTTGGTGTTTCTCAAGTGACTTGAGTCAAAGCCGTCAAGTCTGGAAGTCTGCGATTTGGCTCCAACTTTTGCTGGCTGCAATCCTGTAAGTAGGCACAGACTGATTGTACCAAAGTGGCCAGCACCCACCAGCAGGACAAAGACAGGCCATTCCTACCCACATGTAGCCCCTGCTCCCACCCCTGGAAAGCTCCTCCAGTTGTCGCTGGGCTGCAGAGACCCAGTGCTGCACAGTATCTTGAAAGAGGGGATTCTTTTATTGGTTATTACTACTGTGGATGTGGGATTTTACTTATTTGTTAGCTTCCACCGCCCCCTTCTGGCTTGTGGGAAAATACCAGCTTTCACAAGAGACTTCCTGCAGTTCCCTTAGAAATAAAACAGCGAGGCAACCCCCCATATTTATTGCCGTTGACTCTGACCTATTTAAATGCATCAGTGGCTCAAACAGAACTTGAGGTCAGCTTTGGAAAGCGCAGATGCTGAATGAGAAGGGAAGGGATGCAGGTGCTGCTCCCGGCTGGGTGGCGTGTGAAGCTGCTGGTACGGGGAGAGCCGTACAGTCATCCTCCTTCTGCCTTTGCCTCCCTGGCACTAGCTTACAGCTGTTTCAATCATAATGCCGTGCTAAGAAACTTCGGCTCTATCGATTCAGTTCCACGCTAATCACCTTTGACAGTGTGACTGTGCTTCCCATCGACAGAATTAACAGCAAGACTTCAAGCAGTCTGTGCGCTGGAAGACAGGCAAAGCGAACTGACAGCCAGGCTCTGGTGGGACCTGTTCAAGCCAGTACCAAGCCAGAGCTTTGAGCAGGACAGAAGATGTATTTCCTATACTCAGAGTGCACGTATTTGCATAAGATTGCAGTAACCAGGAGGCTGAGAAGAAAGCTGAGTGGCAGGTTTGGAATCACACTGAAGTTAACCAACTAACTTTGAGTGACAACTCCTGAGCAAAAAAATCATGCTGTATTTTAATGAAAAAAAATAGAACAAGAAGTGAAGCCATCCCTAAGGTGAAGTGCCACTCAAACAAAAGCAGGATCAAGTCCCATGTTCAAAGTGAAGTCCTTCCTTCACGCTTCGTGTAAATGGCACCATCAAGCCCCCGTATACCCAACATTTTAAGTTAGCAGGTTTACCACCTTGATTAAAGTTCTGCCTCCTTGTAAGGAAAAGGTCCCATATTTTTTTCTCCCAAGTCACTCAGCAGATGTTCTAGGACCTTCCTCCTTACACATTGGCTCTAGCCCCACTTTGTTGTTCTTGTCATCCTTCCTCACTTCCGTCTGTTCTCAGTGATGGCAAAACTTCCTCCCTTGTTAATCTCTTAATTAATGGGCAAAGGGGCTCTTTTCCTCTCTCTGAATAACCTGTATCATCTCCTCCAGCATCCTGCTCAGGGCCCATAATGCGATACCAACAATGATTATCTGTTTGTTGCTCCCATACTCTTCTTTTTATTCCTTTCTGACTGATCATTTTGGTTGCCCAGCTTAAGATCTATCAAGAGACTGAAGGCTTGTACAGCGAGCACTTAGCATTTTTTGGAACCAGGCTCCTACTCACAAAGCAAACATCTTAGAAATAGCAGAACTTACAACCAGCTGTCACTTCTGGTGGAAGCCTCCAACAGGGAAGACAAATTGTTGTATGGGCAAAGAGATGGAAATTATTAGACTTTCCCCTTCACCTGCCTCATGTCTCTTAAGTTCTTAGATCCTGCCTTGGGTTTTGATATTCTCACTGAAATTTGCGTAATACAAAGCTGGTTAACAGACTTGCAAGCAGCTTCTTTCTTTCTCTGAAGAAGAGATATAAGTTCCCACATTTTTTATGCCTTGGAAGAGTAGCAAACCAGAAAAGGAGGGATGCAAAACAGAAGAGCTGGAAGATGTCTGGGACTCAAACAAGACTGGCAGGTAACAAGAAAGATTATAGAGAGACCTTTGCTTTTAATGTTTTCCTTGAGTTGCTGGAGGGCTCTACCTGGTGTCCTCCCTCCGAAATTTCTCCCGCAGCTGAACTGAGCTCTCCTGGAAGCAGCTCAGCCACGAGCAGTGGCTCCGTCACCCTCTTCACATGATCACCAGGTGAGTCTGTCTCTCACAGAATGTGTCCCATCTTCAAAAATAAATGCAACACAAATAAATGAAGTCTCAGCTACAGCCACCAGCCCTGACCCCCAGGCAGAGATGTGACTGCGCTGGAGTCAGCAGCTGCAGGAGCAGCAGGCTGCCATTCCAGGGCGGCCTCAGACACCCAGCTTACTCAGAGGAGAACACAAGCAGGAAAAGCAGGAAGGTGCTGAAGAATGGCCAGAGCAACGGAATTATCTCCAAGGTGGCTTGCAGGAAGACCAGCTCATGAGGGAGACCGCCTGGTGTCCCCAAGGTGGCTCCAAGCAGCTTGCTATGAGCGCAGGGTCTGGCTGCAACCTGCACCAAAGCAGCACGTTGTGCTCAGGGGACGTGCCTCCGTGCTGGCTAGCACAGGACCAGACGGACAAGCCCCACAGACTCGGCTTAGGGCTCCTTCAAGAACAAACTTCTGATTTTTCCCCTGACAGACCGGGAGGCATTAGCTCCCTCTGCTAACCGTGGCAGGCAGCAAAGGAGCCAGGTACAGGGTAAAATAAAGAGAGCAGGAATTCAACACCTTCAGACAGTAAACCCTTTCCTGCCACACTGGTGAGCCAGTGGTGGAAGCTGTGGGAGCTGCACCGATGCCCCAGCATGGCACAGGCTGGGTTATCCACCACACTGGGCAATGCAGCACAGGCTGGGGGGGTCAGGGCTGGGTGTCAGGCAAAATTAAGTTCCCCGACATGCTCTCATTTTCTCCCCCTGCCTTCCGCCTCTGAAGGCATTTCCTGGGGTTGACCAGAACATGCAAAGTTCCGCAGTGTCAGACATCTCTGCTCCTGTGCCCCGCGGCAGCTGCTTCTAGGGCAGGCTTTGTTTTAAGCAGCCTTTCCCCGATTCTCAAGCAGCAAAACTCTATTGCTCACCGTGCCGGTCTACCTGCATGTCAAGAAGAGAGACTCTTGCACTGCCGAGTACTAGATCAGAGACTCGGGCTGGCTCGGTGTTACAGCTGAGCTATAACCTCGTTCTCCTGCCTCACCTGCCACTGCCAAGTAATTGCTTTTGGACAGATGGTAAGCTAGTGGTGTGGTTAGGTGACTAGCAGCTTGGCTTTCTTCCCACTCCCCCCAGAAAAAATCTGCTTTAGGTTATACAGAGATAGCTTATTTGTCTCTGCCTGGCTTCCCTTCCAGCACTGCAAACAAGTTTACCCAGAAGCTGATTGCTTCCACAACTGGAGAACTTCTCTGGCTCGGGAATACTTCATCTGTGTCTCTCGACACACAAGCGGGCACCGCTGGACCAAAGCACAGACACCTTTGCTATGATTGCTCGTCTCAGGATAACACATGTGAAATGCAACAACACGCAAACGTGCAGGCATCCTGCCTGATGTCACCGGCAGAGCCCATCCTGGTCAGGAGAAACCTCTTCTAACGCAAGCAGTGCCAGACTCGAGAGCAGAGCCAGGCAGAAACACATGGCATTTTGACCAAAATAATTTTTTTCGGGCTTATGTTCCTAAGATGGGCTGGTAAATGTGTGATTTCCCTCAGTAGTTCCAGGCATTCAGGTGTGGATCATCCTAAAAAGCTTTTCTGATTTTTTTTTTTTAGTAAGATTTCCATGAAGGGTTTTTTGCTCTGAAGTCTGCACACATTAAGGGCATCACATACCTAAGTTACTGTAAGCAGATTTCTTCCCCCCTCCTTTATTTCTAAATAAGCTCATACAATATACATAAGCTTAAACCACTTCAAGATACTGACTTCTTAAATGTTGGCATCCTTCACTACAACATCAAATTCCTAACAAATGCACAGATGTCCTCCTGTGCCACTTTCAGCTCTCAAACCCTCCATCTATTCTAATCCCCTAAGTAATGTAAAAGGACCTAGCAGAATTATAACCAGCCGTGCACAGGTAGGAAGGTAATGTGAAGGCCTCAAGCTAGGGTATTTTAAAAAATTAATTATTATTTAACAATTTGAAATATTTTACTATCTTTTCACAGTGAAGTTTATGCCAAAAATTGAAAGGAGCCTATAAGCAAGGCAAAACCACTACAGCCTCAGGGTACACGTCTCAAAGACCATAAGTCTTGTTTTCATTCAGCTTTTTCCTAGAATTTGATAAAATTGTACATATTTGTCTGGTTTTTTGTTTGTTTTTAATTTGCAGATTGCCTACAATTGCTTTAGTTGCACTTGGATAGGGACAAGTATGTACTAGACCATGTCTGTGTCATCTATCTCGCTCATGACACTCGGATGGAAAAATCACATCCTACAGCTAGGATAAAATCCATCCAGCTGGAATTGAGATAAGCAACGGACTTCTATTCAAAGGACTGTCATGGAAGAGTCAGTATCCCGATACAAGCAGAAGGAACTCGGAATTCAACAGCAAGAGAAGGCACCAACCAGCAATTACACACCGGGGAGATAACAGCTCCTCTTCCTCCAGTGAGCACATGCGGCACAGAGGTTTTCCCCAAGGGAGCATCTTGACCGAGAACTTCCAGACCTGCCTTTCAAATAAGCAATAGATGACTGCAATAAATACAAAACATACATACATGCACTTACACCTTACAGGTCTGCTCATCCAATAACATCCCCCGTCCTTCCAGCCAAAATGGCCAGGAATTAATTTTCAACAGACTTTTGAAGTCGTTATCTATAATTTGCTTCCCCACAATGTGTGTTTACTTTGCAAAATCAAATTCATGCTCAGAACCTGGAGCAAAACACAGAGGGCCCGTGGAAAAACCTAGATGTGTACATTATAGAGAAACAATGGAAAGTGGTTCTACAAGTAAGAATTACAACAGTCTCTTCTGTGTACTGCTTGCTTAAAGCTACACGAACATTATAACCAAAGCCCTTTTTATTCCTACCACTTTTGTCAAGAGAAGAGGAAACAAACACAGTTTACTGCTAGAGGAATAAAGGCAGGGCCATAAATACTTATCCTGCATCATAGTTACAGAAAACAGTAACTCCTCTTCTTAGAGCAGATGATGATCTTTCTTACAGCTCAGTAATGCAAAAAGGCAAAGTATTCCCCAAACCTGCTTTTTTCTGAGCCATTTAGAGGTTTACCATCGCTGATTACGATCTCAAGTTGAAAGCATGCTGAAGGACAGGAGGAGACTAGAATAAGATCTTGGCTGCAGTTTTGCTAAAACCTGATCAGGAATGGGAGAATAAAGTAGAATTTGTCAATTCAACTGTGGAGCGCGCTCTCATCATTCTGTTCAAGGCATCCTGTTTTCCTCACCTCTGCTGTAAAACATCTTGATCCAAACTGTGGTTTTGGTCGATGAAGTAGCGAATAGGTCGTTCGGTGCAATTCCCTCTTTGAGAAGGCTTTTGTTAGCAATTGCCTGAGCAAATTCCCACTTCACAGTAGCAGCTGTGAACCCCGCTGAGGGCATCTGTTGGGTTGTTAATACTTGTTTGGAAGTATCTCGCTTTAAGTGTGTTTTGTTTACAAAAGGAATTCCTATGCTGTTAAACTCAGTGCTAAAGATACTGTGCCTCCTGTTTGTTTACATATAATGTTCGATCCATGTTGTCTTTGTTCTCTTGGACTGATTTTCCTCCCTACAGGGGGCGAACATACCAAAGGGTTTTTTTGATTGTTTCAATTGAGTTATAATAATAACGGCCTAGATACAGAAAGGTTATTAAATGAAGTGTGATAAGAGACTGCTGCCCCAATTCTTTCCTTTGTAAACAGCAAAAAGGAGGAGAAACTCCACGGAAGCTAAAATTCAAGCGGACGTCAGAGTAAGCAGGACCTACAAGAATTGCTTCTGCACCAGCAGTGAGAGCAGAACTCTCCTCCTGCAGCTGTCGCTTCTCAAGGAGCACTGCCCGCCCAGACTCACCTGTCCCTCTGCACATCCTCCACACCAAGCCCCTGAGCCCTGCAGGGCAGCTGGAACCACGTTCATACTCTGGGGCACGTGGAGGGATGCAAGCGCTAAACAGATGCACGCTTCTTTCCAGTTAGCTCACCAATACAAACCCCAGGGATGCAGAGCTCTGCAAAGGCAATAAAAAAGTCATGTCAGAGTACCTTTGTTAACAGCGTGTCTCCAAAACCTCTGAGGACGTCTATACATTTAAGCAGTAAGCCCTTCCCCAGGCCCGGCTCACCAACATTCATGTGGTAGATCTGCAAACAAAGGGTTCAGGCACAAACAGCCCCCACCTCTAGCGAGGAAGGAACCCTCCCGTGTGTCCTATACACAAGGCAGAGGTGCACATCAGTGTCAGGACGGAGGATGAGCCCAGGAATACACTGCCTGCCTCACCAGCACGTCTGAGGCCGGTTCTTCTCACCGTAATCTGAATGCCTTGAGATGGAAAGAAGGTCGCAGAGCAGTACGGAGACCATGCTGCTTAGGTTGCTCTCTGACATGCACAGCGGGGCGTAAGTAAGGGCAGTAGGTAGGGAAATAATCTTTGTCTACAGAAGCTGACCCCCATGCCTAACAGCTGTTTAACTACAGATGTGAATATTCAAATTCTTGCTTAAATACCTGCAGAACTGGTGTCCAGTCTGAAAAGGTTCCGGACTGCAGAGTTCCCTCTTGCAGACGTGTTTTAAAAGGAAACTGAAAATGTTCAGGCTTGCCCTTCCTGTGGACACGGTGTAGGAGGACACTTATAATCCAGGTTGGCTCAAGTGGATGCTGCTCATCAAGATACTACATGCTTCCTATGTACGTACAAAAGCAAAGGCATGTTTTTGGACAACCACTCAGAAACTTCAGGAAGAAAGCAGGAGATACCATCAGAATTCAGCTGTGTGGTATGCGTCGGCAAGCTCCGTTTGAACATAAAAACACTGTTGTGAACACTCGCATTCATGAAGGAGTGCTACAGATTTAATGTTAATATGCAAGAATTTAATTTTGGCTTCTATGTGCAAACTAATACCGTGTGTAGTAAAATGTTTTCCAGCAGTTACATGAACACATAAGTTTAGAATAGCAGCAGAAGAAACCAGTGCAATAATTACCAGTGCTCCTTTCCCGCAGGACCTCTCCTCTTTCCTGTGTTCTTCCACCAATCTACACAGGGAATCTAGCAGACGTTTAGCTCGTGGTTATTAAACATGGTTCAGATAGGTCACTACTGTGACGTTATGTTACTTTGGTGAAGACGTATTCCCTGTTCACATCTTGCTCCTCCATTCTATCCCAATTCTGAATTTTTTTTTCCAAATATGTTTTCAAAGAGACACGATTACCACTTCAGAAATACATACCTGACAGAGCATCTCACAAAAGTAAACATTTATTTAATACCAAATAAAGCTAAGCTCCTCCTGAGTGTAACTTGCAGATCCAAGGCCTCAATTTATGTTTACGTAAGCCCAGACGGTGCTGCAGACTTATTCCCGACATATTCCTGTGCGATCTGATCCTGCTCCGGCAGGGGGATTGGACTGGATGATCTTTCGAGGTCCCTTCCAATCCCTAACATTCTGTGATTCTGTGATATACTGATGTGAAATGACAACAGAATGAGCTTCTCACAAAGTAACTTATTCACCTGTGCACCGGATGGTTCTAGTCTGTGTTACGAGCCAGGGGATGTGACGGTACTCAGCTGACTTTGTACTGACATCCACAATACATTAAAGCTTTCTGCCGAGAGATGTGGTATGACAATACTTGAGTTCTGTATCGATACCGTTACCTGTAACCCACCGCGATTCAGCAGTGCTTCACAGGGCTGTGGCTGAGCGACACGAATGAACAAACAAAGCAGACTTTCCTGGTATTTGTAGTTTTGCAGTAACTGAATCTCAAAAGCAAGGTAAGCCAGCTGAATCAGACTTCCGCAGTCTCCAAAATAAAGTGCTAGAGCGGAAACTAGACCTTTGCTGTATACTGAACACACTCGAAGGAAGCCGGCGCTCTAGAGTCGACTCCACTTTTGAAAGGCTTGGATCTGTGTGTAGGATCTATACATCCGCTATCCCGCTGCTGTCACAGCCGGAATGCTGAGGATGCCCACATATACATTTCCTTTTCTGCCTAATGTGAAAGATGGGATGTACAGGATAACCAACACTAGGCTTCTGCTTATCTACTGAACCTTACACACGTTTGTGAGCTCACGACGTGCAAGACAAAAAGGTCTGGAGAAAACATCAGCGTTTCAGAACAACCGCACGCTGGTGACTTTTCTTCATTGGTTCCAAGTAATTACCACTTATTGGGGGAAAACAGAAAATTAAAGCAAATCAGCAACAAAAATATCACAGGGCTAAACTAAAAATATAAAGTGAGAGTACCTCGCCAAAACCACGTAAAACGAAGAAAGGCTTCTGCTAGTGTGCAAGACCAGTGACATCTTGTGGGGGTTTTACAGAAATGAGTTTACAGAGGGACAGAGCAAACTAGTCTGCAAGGTTGTGTCATTAAAATAAACTCTACTTCAGTGGTTCATTTAATACATATACCATTAATAACTTTTGGTAGAAATTAGGCTTTTATTGCTTTTATAATGAGGAATGAAAATTAAAAAAAAAACCCACAAAAACTAGATAAATAGCTAGTAAGAAAAACTTTGAAAACAAAAATTAACGGAGTCCATACAGCTCTGCAGCAGTTTCCTCTGCTCTCCCAGGAAGTAGTTACATTTATCAGTTACATATTACTCATCCAAAATGATAACCACATAAGGGTAAAGTTACAAGAGACTAAACAAGGAATTATGTTGTAAAGGCATACGGTCAAACAAAAATTACATTCACACGTAAATATTTAATAAATAAAGCATGGATAATTATGCTCCTCCTTCCCACTGATTAACAGACTATGCCAAATTCGTTATATGTACTTCTTGAGAAAACAAAGTGAGATCACAATTGAAAACGAAAATAATATATCCTACTTTCCAGTACAGTATGCAAGATTTGGACCCTTCAGATTGTATCAGAGTTTCTGGAACAAATCTTAAACCGCTGGGAAGTGCCGTAACTCAGCTAGATACTCAACTCTGACAGTTTACAACAAGCAAAAATGTTTAAATCTTTTTTTTTTAAACAAGTTCGCACCCAAGCTAAGTTATAAAAACATAACATTTACAGCTTGAAAGATGATAGATTTTCCTACCATAATGTTCATGTGTTCATCTTATTTTCGTTTACCTGAGTAGCCTAAGTAAACAGATTACAAGGCAATTGAAACATATTAGCTAATACAAGGTTTACTGGACTTCTCATATATAGAAATGTACTTTGACACTATTTGCAGTTTTACAAATACAAAATGAATAAGAATTTTAAAACATATTTACTGAGCAGCTATGTCTTTGATATCTGTACAGATCAATAGGTGCAGTGGAATTATGTACAGAATTCATCATTTGTTAAACAGCTTTTGTGCAACCTGGCTGTAATGTGCATTTAAAGAACTGCTTTCAACATCACAGATCTGTAATATTCACTGGTGCCGGAAACGGAGAGTACGGAATAGGACAACAGCTTCTAAAGTAATACTGTGCTATGCAGACATCTGTACATAATTCAAATAGTGCATATTACTCAATGTCTGATGAGGAATAATAGTTCGCTGCTAATACAGACACGGGTATTTACAGGTATTAGGTTTGTTACAGTAAGTATGGATTAATAAACTTTTCCATATATAAACATTAAAGGAAAGGACTTGCATTAGGAAGTTATGTAATAAATAATAAAACTTTCAATTCAACTTACAGAAGATTAGTACAGTAGGAAAAAATCCTTCACGGTAGCAATGAAACCATTCAGAAGCATTGTCAAATCAAAGATAATTCAGTTTTATTTTATAATCATAGCAACTGAAAGTAAAAAAAAAAAAATCAACATGAAGAAAATTTATTTTATCTCTGATAGTCTTGTTAGTGTACTTCTGTGTTATTGTACCTGTCAGATGTTTCCTCCTCTTTTTGTGCTCTATTCACTCTGTCACTTTTGATTTTTTTAAATTTTTTTAAAAAAAATTTTTTTAGTCCAACATAAATCCGCATACACTAAAGCACAGTGAATGTGCAATTTGCAGACTGGTGTGAGTGAAAAACTATAGGAATATAATTACTTTCACGAGGTAAGCTTGGAGTAACTTGGAGGAGAAAATTTGCGCTTCAAGTACTTGAGAATGTAAAGTGGAAGACAGCTTACAACAGTGATTGCTGACACTTTCCACAGGAAGGTCACAGTTGTGATAAAGGCAACATCTACAGAAAAAAAAAAAAAAAAAAA
>WKFP01014259.1:169219-181093 GCA_011057875.1 Pterocles orientalis
AAAGGAAAATAAGCACTGGGAGCTGATAACATGAAAACTGGAACTTCCATAGTGCAAAGTCAATAAAACTTAAATGTTCTTAAATGTTTGCTTTTGCTATTGTTCAAGACCAGGCAAAATTAAATTAAAAAAAAAAGGGGGGGGGGTCAACAAAGCAACAGAAAAATAAAGTTAACATCAACATTTTTTTTTTTTTTGCCAACTATTTCCTTTAGACAGGAACTTCAGAGTTCCTTTAAGGTCCTTACACTGTTTTGCAGCACAGAATAGTTTTAGGGAAAACAGAATTTCAGTTTAAAAGCAAGGCTTTCTCATAATAAAAAGTTAAGGCAGCTTATTTTTCTACTAGTAAGAACGATTTTTACCCACTATAATACAAGTTCCTGAACAGCAATTCTGCCACCGTTTTGGATCCTTTATTCCATATTCAAACTCTTTTTCTCTGAAACAGTCAAAACAACTAGACAGAATGTTTCTTAAAACCTCAGAGGTTAAATCAGAGCCCAAAAACTTAAAGGGAAAACAATGTAGTGACTTTGCCACTAGCCACAGTGAAAAGCTATTGTTCTGCGACAAACACAAGATCAGTGACACCCTATACTTGCTGTTGACATTTTTTGACCGTACTCGTAATGGTGGGGTCATAATTATCATGGAAACATCCCAGAACCCAGGTAATCTGAAGAATTGCGGTTTTTTTTCCTTTTTTTTCCATTATTTACAAATGTGTATATTAAAGAATTTACTACTCTTTAATGAATTTTTAAAGACTTTCAAAAAAACTTCAAGAAAAGTTAAACTTCACCTACCTAAGAAAGCTCCAAAAGACACTCTGCCTATACCTGTTTCACAAAGAGGGAAAATGAAAATGAAAGGATAGGCTTACAGAAAATACACATGCTATGTGAAAAAAAACCCAAAGAGGTTAGCTACATAAAAAGGAAATGAAAAAGATGTTAGTAGCCTTAACGAGAATATTACTGCCCTTAACGCGACAATCAGAATATCTTAAACAGCAATTAAACCAAAACTACTTTGAAAATAAAGACATTTCCTACTTGATCATGGGTGAAGGTTGTAAGCAGGCAGGGAGTTTTCTTACATTTGACCTCGAGGTAAAATTTACTGTAGGAACAACTTGATCAGAACTGTTTTAATGTGAATGAAAATTCACTTCAGAAAATGCAATAAATAAATGCTTTACTGCTCCAACTTGACTCATGCAAAATATTTTGTAGGTTACATTTCAGTGTATCAACTTGTTACACAGTTTCAGCCTAAGCTTGCTGAGGCACACGAAAAGTTTGTGTAACATGTCAGAGACACACGCCTAATAAGGCCATCGTGTGCAATTCATTCAGAAACCTAAAAATTGATTTACTTCCGTGAATCACAGCTGTAGAGCAGCATCAAATATTTTTGTCTTGCTAATTTTAGGGCCCTGTCATAATTATTTTATCATTTCTTTGGGAGGAGCTGATGTACATAAGCACCATCATTGCAAGAAACAGTTTATCTGCTGATGAAGACAAGCACTATTGGAGTGGATCATTTTCCCTGATACATGGAAGTTGTTCCACACTTTGTACCGCAAACCCTGTTCTGTAACTTCGTTTACACTACATCACATGCACAAAAAATTTCTCTCTCCCGGTTATAATGCGACAGATTCAAGCACTAAGTAAAGAACTAAGCAGACCAACTAAAACGCATTTTCTCAGATGAACCGATTAATAACACACAGTACACTGTTTCTTGCTTGTTCCTTTCATCTCTAATCTGGCTGTGGAGATTGAGGAATCAATCCCATATTCTCTATTAAAGAGCCTGTGCATCAGTGTCAGATGAAAGAAAAAGGCACTCTGGCAAGCTGAAGTAATGCACAATACAAGTACAAAGCGCAGCAGGGCTGTTTGTTCATGAAAATTTGACTCCTGAGAAATCTGGGAAATAACACCTGGGACAGGCAGTGAAGCCTTTACTGATAAAAAAAATAATTATATAATGTAAACACACTACCCAGTGTTGAATACTTGGGACAGAAAGTGAAAGCAGAACTATGAGACTCTTAGAAACTATGACGTAACATTTAATTCTGCTGTGAGAAGGGACAATGGAAGAAGGGCAATTCCTTACTCATCAGCTCCTGGAAAACAGAGAGAGAAGGAGCTGGATTCTGCTCCTCGTGAGGTATTATCACAATTGTTACGCCAAGATTGAGATAGTTGTTTTTACTGAAGGACAATTTGATATGAAAAGAAGTAAGTATTATTTTGATGCTCAGATCCTTGACTGCTAAGACTTGCAATACATGTTTCTATGATTCTGTGTGTTCCTGCATCTTGTGAACTATGAACAGTCAGAACCTTCAGATACAGCATTGGCATACTGCAATTTAAAGCAAAGCAAGCTTACCATAAGTCTAATATAATTAGGAAACAATTATTCTTATATAAAGTATCTATCCTAACAGCCTTCTGCCTCACTGAAGCAATACTTCAGCTCTTTCAAGCTCGGGGTTAGATCTAATGAGGTCTCCTTGGTCTGGCATACAAAATAATTCCCCAACTCAGTGAAAGATCCTGATTTTTTAAAATCGTATCCATTCCAACAGTGCAAATCTCAAAGCCAATTTAAGGTATGCAGTTTGGACTGTCAAGACCAGATGAAGGCTGGGAAAAGCATGCGCAGTTTGAATAAGGTTTATTAACTACATAAATCATACTAACAGGAATAAAGATTGTCAAACTCTAGGAGAAAAGGACAAGAGAATATTTTAACCCAACATTAACAAAGCCTAATTTCAACTTGGGTCATATTTCTTACGAAAGAAATAGAGAAAACTGTACTTCACAAAGCACAGCATCACCTATCCTTAACTTTAAAAAATGAGAAAAAAAAAATCAAAATATTAAGAATATGAAACACAGTTCTTCGCTAAAATACCTTTATCATTACTTACCAAAGTATTCATTTAGAAATGCAAGAGAGGCCACATAGCAGCCAAGACTGAGGAATTCAGCCACCACCATTAACCAGTGCCATGTTCGTATAGTCAGTGCAACCATCAAGAGCTCGGTCAAGATGAGGGCGGTGAAGGAAATGGCAACGACGTGTACGAATTCAGATTCAAAAAGCAGCAGGGCTCCATACATCAGAATACCACCTAGGCAAGGCACACAAGGTTAACAATACACTGAGCAATGACATTTTTACAACTCTACACTGAACTTTCGGCCGCTTATTATGAAAACTGGCCCAGTAATTTCTTTTAAGGTAACAACATTGATCTTTCTAAAAGAACAGAAGTGATGTTGACTGGACATTGTGCATGTGAACTAAAATAAAAAAGTAAAGCTGTCAAGAAATAGAACTATTAGAAAATTAAACACCTTTTAGTGCAATATATCCGATGAACTGCTAATTAACCTCATTTTATCAAGTGCTACAAATAAATGAGATTGTTGTTGCAAGTGTAATTACCTTTAACTGATTACATAATTCAGATTTCTTCAACAGTACTTCTGCCATTCCATGACAGAAAACTACTGTGCAAATATATGCAATGTGGTAGGCACTCACTAAAATTTTTCTGGATTAGTATTTAATTAAAATCATGTCCTTTTTTAGGTGATGTGCATCAATAAAAATAGCACGTGCTTTGCATAGGCCTGGCACACTCCAGGAATATCGATTTATGAGATAAACAGTAAACAATATATATAACTGCTGATGAAATGTTAAGCTTTGGGAATTCAACCTGCAGCTGAAAAACAATATTGCCAATAGCAGACAAAAAATTCTCAGTTCAGTAACATTAGGACTCTCTCCTACCTTGGTAAATACTGATTAAAACCCAGATGAGGAAGGTCTTAAATGACAAAGATCTTCCCTAAGGGAAACAAGTGAGAGGACAGTTAAACACAACTTTAAAAAAAATAAATCTACTCAGTTCATCTATGTTATTAGTTCATCTCTAGAAAGACATTTTACAAGTAAAATAAGCAGTCTTTGAAGTGATATAGGCTAAAAACCTCCTACTTGTTTGTATGATTCTTCATTGCAAACTTGTATAGAAACTGCACAAAGTCTAAATTTCAGGGTAGGACAGTTAAGGTCTCAAACAGCCAAGATGCTTTACCTTGCAATGCTCTGGCTGGTTTTCAGATGGATAACTTACAGTAAAATCAGTTTATTTTGTTATTTTTGTAAAATGTAATTTTCAAGAAAAAATAGCATTGTGTACTTACAGACCTAAACCTCAAGCAGAACTGTCACTCCTACATGCTGGATCAACTGCTGATTTGCATTCACAGAATAAACATGACTACAGTACGCTTTCAGCAAGCAGCTAGTACCAAACACACTTTAAACCTTCTTGTGATTGTGAATATTACAGACTGAAACATATGCATAAATCCAAGAATAAATGCTGTACATCTGCACATGACTCTTGCACTCCATGAAGGCACTGAGGAAAGATATTACAACTGCAGAGTTGAAAGGATATGCATTGAAAAGGCTAAAATGGCAAACTAAGCAGTGGTTTTGGGACAAAGGAAGTGATCCCTCTGGAACAGGGAGGAATCAACACTTCACAAAGAAATGTGCTTCACTGCTGTAGAAGGTGATGAATTAACTCTGCCTGTGACTTCAGTAGGGGCTAAAACATCTTGGCTAATTCATGGCAAGGTGTTAAAGACATTTTTGTGATTTTGTATATAGCCTAGAGTGCTGGTGACTGAACATATGGGAAAAATTCTCATACAAGCACAATGAAACATTAGATTTATTTTTTTTTCCTATGAGTGCCTACTCATTTTCCTTTGAGTACTGGACACTGCTTCTGCCTTTGACCACAGCTCCCAATTAGTGAGATCTGTGAAACAAGAATGAGCTTGAGTGTTGGTTCACCTTTATGGAACTAGAAGGGGTGAGCCACTCCTGAGCCTCTAGGGAATGCTGCACAAGAGGAGCCCTCTTACTTGTACTACTTTGCGAATTTTCATCAGCTTTCCTAGCTATAACTCTGTAGGAGCCACATTGATAGTAATACCGAACCACTACGTCCTCCAGGGCACATGGCCACCCCTGTATCTCTGAACCTCGCTAATTTTCTCTTCTTCTTGCACCAGAGCAAGAATCTGTCAATGACTCGTGCCAATATCTCTTATTCTTTTAAAAATCTGACAAGTATTTTCATCACTAGCATATCTCAGAAAAAAACCTAATTCCCATAGAATTACAGAGTCCACATCAACATGTGTTTGATTAATACTGGCTGAATAGCGTTGGTAGAGATTTGCATTTAGAGTCCGTGATTTGAAAATGATGTACAGAAATACGTAGGCTTCATAGTGTCACGACTAAGGCAGCATTATGGTAAATTGTTGGAATAAACACTCACAATAAGATTGCCTTGTAATAATGAAGACAAATGTAGCATGTAAATCACTTTTTGTGCTACTCATCTTTAATCACTCACTGATCATCTGCCCCACGCAGTGCACTGAACCATACTCCCCACTTTCTCTATATTCTTTTTTTTCTTCTGAAGAGAATGACTTGGGTTCTACTTATTTAATATTCATTGAGGTGCAACATAAGCTGAGAAAGCCAGTGATTCATCATCTCCAAGAGCTGCCATTTAAGCCTAAACAAAACACTTCGCCTGTATTCATCTACCCACCCTGGGCAGTTTCCTAGCACAGGTTAACTTTCACTTTGGAAATAAGATGCTTCCAAGTTCCATCAACAGGTTTCCGCTGGCAAGCTTACAGCTGCCGTTATCAGGTGTAAGGCCATGCTTTTTTGAGATTAATTGTAGCCTGAAATCTCACAAAGAAGCTTTAAAGATTTGGAACAGGAGAAAGAGAGAATCAAGACCTCCAAGAGATGAGAAAAAATTCTCCCGGACTAACATAGCTAATAGCTAATTTAGTACAATTAAAAAGACAAAGGCTCTGAAAAGTTTGGACCTTCTTTGATGACTGTCTGCTTTTGAACATTTTGGTACATCTTCAAAGAACCTACTACCCCTAAAAAGACTATCTGCTTCTGCCTTGGATCATAACTTTTCTAGCTGTCAGTTTAAGACGGAACACAAGTACTTTTCAAAAAACTTATTAAAAGAGAATCTTGATATTTGTTTCGCTATTGCGGGTAAAGAAATTATATATACACTCACTGTTTGCAGGTATGTGCAAACTTGGAGAAAGCCCTATGTGCAGACAGATGATTCAGGTAAGGTACATCAGTTAACACCACCTGTTATTTAAAGAAAGTCAGCTTTTGGAGAGGTCAGTAGTAAGTTCTGGGGGTTTGGGGGGGAAAAAAAAAAACCCAACTCTAAATTAATTTACCAGTCAAAAAGGAAAAAGGAGTGGTGAAAAGGTAAGCACAGGTAACTCCAGATCAGAGATCCTGGGGACAGACTCAAAGCAACTTTTACATCAACATACCTTCATGTTTGAATTATTTCAGTTCAGCCATCGGTGACTTAACAAATGTATTAATAAAACCGAGGGGAACCTTTGGTACCATGGATTAATTTCATAGTACAGAAGCCCGCATTATATTAGTTGTGCATCTGTCTTGCATGAAAATCTTAAGAAAACGATTATAAGAATACAGAGTTTTGCACACTGGAGACTTCAGCATTTGGTTCATATCCGAGCACCGAGGATGTGCATACCTTTGTGAGATCCTTATAGAGTTCTGGATATAGCAACGCCATTTCTGGCTTCACATCCTGATCCAATACTAGAGAGAAAACTGGAAACATAGTATATATGGTTGCATACCTAGGGGAAAGCACATAATTAGCACTTCTGTATGATATGATTTTAAACTGATCTACTGAGTTCAATTATTCTTTTTATGTAACTGGAATTAAAACTTTTTTTTTCTACCCAGTACTGAGGCAAAACAAGACAAAACAAACGCTATATTCCAGACATCACGGTATATAGGTAAATGGATGAACAAAAATCTTAACAGCTCTGCAAGAGGCTTTGAATTTCAGTATGCACAGATGTATACTCGAGTATATACTTTTGTAGAACTTAGCACAACTATCCACAAACATTTTGGAGGTCTACTACTGCTTGCCTCTGCAGAGGCTGGTGTAATCAGACCTTGATTTGACTATGATGTAAATTACTATTGATTTGTTACTGTTTACAAGGAGGACTTCTTGGGACAGAAGGGGCAGAGAGCAGGGACAAATGTGTATCCCTCAGCTGTATGACTTGGGGAACCATACTCCTAAAGCAGCTTCTGCAAAAAGACCAGGGTGCTCCTAATCCCGCATACATTCATCTGAACGGAAATCTACCTGGCAGACTTGAGTAGTACACTCTCAGAAGTTTCATAGTCAGTAGCTTCAGTTCCATTTTTAACAGAAAAAAAATCTGTTTCTCACTGAGGCTTGTATGGCAATCTGTGTAACCGCTGAAACTGGTCTGGGAGATTTCCTCTATTGTTTTCACCCCACATGTGAAAATGGTTATATGGTACCTTCTTCTAAGGTTATGCAGATCCCTTTCTTCAGAGAACTGGTAACAAGGCTCTATCCCCTCATGCAGTGCATATTCATAGAATCACAGACTGGTTTGGGCTGGAAAGAACCTTAAAGCCCATCCAGTCCCACCCCCTGCCATGGGCAGGGACACCTCCCACTAGCCCAGGTTGCCCAAAGCCTCATCCAGCCTGGCCTTGAACCCCTCCAGGGATGGGGCATCCACAGCTTCTCTGGGCAACCTGGGCCACTGCCTCACCCCCGCACAGGAAAACATTTCTTCCTCACATCTCATCTCAATCTCCCCACTTCCAGTTTAAATCCATTACCCCTCATCCTGTCACTGCACGCCCTTGCAAAAAGTCCCTCCCCAGCTTTCCTGTAGGCCCCCTTCAACCTAGTTTGACTTTTCTTTGTAGACTCATTGCAGGTTTCGGTAACATACCAACGATAAATGTTATGAAAAACGTGGCAGACAGCAGCTACATGACGTTATTTAACAAGTTAGTTTGCTGTGTTTACTACCAGGTATTATAATTCTTGGTTTTGACTTACCCTACCATTAGGAATCCTTGGTACAAGGGAACAGATGCAAAATAGAAGACTGATGAAAATACAGCCTACAAAAAGCAGGTAACGATACGCATTAATATAATTCTATACATACAGAACATTACAATAAAGAAAAAAATAACAATACTGGTTAAGATTTTGTGACATTTCAAAGACAGACTATTTTTAACTATTCAGAAAACAAAGTTTTAAATACCTGCATAGTTGAAATAATAAGGCCTCGATGCATGACAAATTGACCAAGTGCTGCTGATCTTTTGTAACTGTTTCGACCATGCACCATGAGCAGCCGACCTATGTGTTTAAACTGTGTGATAGAAAAGTCAGCTGCTAGGGAAGCTTGCTTACCCTCCTAGAACAAAACAAAAAAATTCCAAATATGAAAACCAGTGCAAAAGGTGTGTTTCAAATGTCAAAATTCTAAGTGATAATTACTTTTGCTTTTACTTCAGAAATGAACTCTGCAAAAAATCACAAAGGACAACTTTTTGTGCATATTCTAAGGTGCAGTGGCTGCAATAAGTTTACTCACCTATCCTGCTTCTTTCAGGTGAATGCTACACAGAAATAATTATAGTGTTTTCTGCTTTTCTTGCTTTTTGTATTTAAAAAAATAAAGCAGAGGACATAGAAGCAAAGAAAATATTCGTTCAAAGACTAAGCATTTTTATCACCTTACAGCATACTTTAATTAGAAATGATGAATACACTATTTAAGAATAAAGCTTCTAATCCCACGTTACTATACTACTACATAGCATATATTTGACAATGAAACTGTTAACATTACCTTGCCTTCAATTCCAATTCCACAGTCTGCTGCTTGAATCATGCTGACATCATTTCCTCCATCACCTGGAAAATGTCACTGCAATATTCAGCTCTTCAGAGGTTTTACTCTCCTGGCCTTACAGTATTTTAGAAACTTCTTATATACTTTTGACTTCTTACAATTAATCTATGGATTATGATTAATTAATTCAGCAATCAAGACTTTTTCCTGGGGAATAAAGAAGATAACCACACCTTTCTCATGGCACGGCATTTTCTGCTACAGCTACATAATACCTGGCTGCTGATAAAGAATTCTCTTCAGTTCTGTTTCAGCTATTTCTCAATGGTGCCATCTACTGCTTAAATTTATTACAGATTTTAGCTACCGCAGATGAAGATCACGCCAACAGTTACCTATTGCACACGTGCGTTTTCCGGTGTGGTGCTGTAACAGTTTCACAATATGAGCTTTTTGGGTGGGAGAACATCGGCAGCACACCACAGCAGGACACTGACAAGCCAACTCTACAAATTCATGCTCGTAATACTTCAGACAAACCTAAAGGAAAAAAATACACTCACATTTACTTGCAATTACATTCAATACAAAGTCTAACACAAGAACACAGTATAAAGAATTATTTTATGAAGTTTCGCTTGCACAACCGATAATGTTTGCCTATCTAGAACATAGATCCTCTAATTAGTACACAGTGAAAAACAAAAGCATCTCTGAGGACAATTTAAAGCACAGGCAAATACTGGAAAAAAGTTTAAGAGCATGAAGACACCGATACTTTACTTTTTGAACATAAGCATATAGATACTGGAGCCAAGTTCTTACCTCAAGCGAGTCCCCAGATATCACCAAGGCACAGTCATGCTTCCTCCTAAAGGCATTTAGTTCTAAGTGAGCCTCTCCTCGAGTAGCGACCTTCAACAAAAAACACTCATTTAAAAGATTTTGTTATATTCCTAAAAAAACCCTGCCTAAATAAATAATATTTTGAGAACTCGTACCCAGAAGGCCTTTGTTCTTCAACAAGTGTTTGAATGCTGTGCAAGCCCAAGACCCGTGGGATGCGACCACAAACCTTGAACCTTACGGAGTGAAAAAGTAATCCTTAAACAAGGCAAATCTAGGTACTCAGCTGAACTGGTTCCTCACCAAAGTAAACGAGGGATAAAAAAATTAATGAATTCATTACATAAAGTATCAAGTTCAAGCTGACCTGAGTTTTTCCATCTTGGCAGGACTAGAGAAAAAATGGACAAAAAGCCTAAGCAAACCTTAAAACTTTTATTTATTAACCAGTAAAATATGTTCCTAGAATAATACAGAATGTTCATACTAAGTTCCTTCAGTTTGGGTAAGCAGACAGGTTCCAAAAGGCACACAAAAATGCTCACTAGTACTAATCTTTTTGGATCCTACACGAGTATGCAAGAAGGATCAAGTGGCATAATATGAATGAACTATATAATTTTTTTATTTACATAATTATTGTTTCAGAAAGGCTCAGCTGTGAAATACAAAAAGTGGTCAAAGATTACCAAATGGATTTTGGAAGGTTTTGAGCTAGAACATGAAAAATTTAAATTCTAACCAGATTTCTAGGAGTTTTGTGGGTTCCCCCCCGCACCCCAATAAAAGATCAATGTATTTTAGAGCTATCATACAAGACAAAGTTCCAAGCACAGAATAAAACAAACTCTGATTATACTTCTAGTTTTGGCTCTGTCAGCATCTTGATTAAATATCTTTTAAAAGAGTTTTAATTACACTGCACATGAAGTTTTTTCTTTGGCCCACTACTACTCAGAATCAGACGCAGTCCAAAGACCTCTCTCTCTCCAGATGGGCTCTACTACAAGTAAAAATTGAGTCACATTAGAAAGCACCTGCAAACAGAAAAACCCATACACATGCCCCAGTTCAGATTTTTTTTTTCCTCTTTTCCCACAATTACATACGTAAAGAGAGAGCTCCTTGTCTGCCAGCTGTTAGGAACCCCAGCTTGCACTGGCCCGTTATAATCTTTCTGAATTACGGAGATTAAGAGATGTCAGCACTCAGTGCACGCTGATGAGCCGTAATTAGCCTCTCTGTCCTACCTTTCACCTATCAGAGGTATATTTTTCTATTTTGTAAATACCTCTAGAACAACATACCAGTTAATTTCATTACAAAAATGAAGAAGCTGAAACTTCTAAGAATAAAAAGGAAAAGCATTATAACCAAAATTTGGGAATTTTGCCCATTTTTGGGAAGTCAAAGTAGTGACTAATTTTTTATTTACTAATAACTAAAATAGAAGCGTTAGAGTGCTCGGTATTTTCTTACATTAATCCAGCAGTTACTTCTTTGCAAAAAATACAGCTACAGAAATAACCCATTTTCTAACTAATTTAAAACTTTGCGTACCCTAAGTTAACACAATTTTATGCTGATCTCTTATTACCAGTTGAGGTAATGAAAATAAAAATCTGACTCAACTAAATAGATTTTGTTCAGGAAGACTTAATTTGTGGTGTTACAACATGGAAAGGTCAACAAAAATTGATCTCAAGTTTTATCAGAAGCATTAATAATGTAATTGCAAATAGTAGTCTGCAGGGCCTAATTTGCCATTCTGATGTTTCAGAAGAAACAACATTTACATGTAAATTATATTCATATAATTATTTCTGTAGGTGCAAGTGGTTCATTTAGAACAAACACAGACATATTATGTCTGATCACACAGCATCAATCAATGTCTGGAAAATCTATTTTTGTTTGGCTTTCACAGAATCACAGAATGTTAGAGATTGGAAGGGACCTCGAAAGATCATCTAGTCCAATCCCCCTGCCAGAGCAGGAACACCTAAATCAGATCACCCAGGAACACATCCAGGCGGGCTTTGAATGTCTCCAGAGAAGGAGACTCCACAACCTCTCTGGGCAGCCTGTTCCAGTGCTCTGTCACCCTCACTGTAAAGAGGTTTTTTCTCATATTCAAGTGGAA
>WKFP01014259.1:182787-228344 GCA_011057875.1 Pterocles orientalis
CTGCAAATGGGGCCCTCCGTTCCTCTGAGAAGGGAGTCACCCACTACAAGCACCCTTCTTCCTTTCCTGGCAGAGGCAGTCTGGATGCGTGGAGTCAACTGCCTCGCCCTTGGAATCCTCACAGGGCAACCTTCCCGTGCCTCCCCACTGACGTCCCCTTCAACGTCCAGTATTACAAACCTATTGCTCAGGGGAACCTGGGGACATGGGGCAGGCAGAGGGGGGGGGTTGCCTGCGGCACCGAGCAGGGACCCTCTCCCAACCCTCCCCATTCTTCAGCTCCCCCTCCTCTGCCCGACAGGGCAGGGGGACTACCCCTGGTGCGCCTTTCCCTCTGGTACGCCAGGGAGCTACTCCACCAGTCGATCTCCTGCTCACAGTCTCTGATGGCCCTCAGTCTCTCCACCTCATCTTTCAGCTCAGCCACCATGGTGAGCAGGTCTTCCACCGTCTTGCACCTCATGCAAGTGGAAGGACTGTCGCCCTCCCCCGGCAGCAGCAGGCTCTGGCACTCCCGGCAGCCAGAAACCTGGGTAGCCACCGTTCGGAATAGACCCTCGGTTTGGGTCTCCACAGTCCTTTTGGGACAAGCTCTCTGCCTGGTGGAGACCATGACAAAACAGCTGTGACAGACTACCAATAGATAGGTAGGACACAGAAGCAAGGAGGGGCAGAATTCCTGTGTCCTGCCACACAACCTCCCTCACCCACCGGTGCAGCACTTGGTCTTTAGGTCTTCCCACCTCCTCAGAGGAACCCTGCCTGCTTGCTAGGCTCCTGAGGCCGTCCCGTGAAGCTTTTGCACCCAGCAAACCTTCAGCGTCCCGCTACACGAACCACAGGGACGGGGGAGGGGTGGTGACCACGGTCGCCCCGGCAACTCCCGTGCCACCTCAGCCTCTCCCGACAGAGCTGGCGGCGGGAGTCGGGTTACGCCGCTGCCTGCTGCCTTCGGGGGGTTCCTGGCAAGGAATCTCCCGAAAAAACCCTCTTTCTTCTGATCAGTCGGTCTGTCAGGAGCTGCGACGGCTCCGAGCAGCTGATCTCGCGACTGACTGGCTTTATCAGAGTTGACGCTATGCAAACATAACCAAGACGTATAGGAAAAGATATTCAGCTTACCTTTCTAACAATTATCTTAAACAGTTTTAATAAAATGCAAACAGATACCATGATATACAAAAAAATGTCAAATTTTCTCATACTGAGTTGAACTACGTCTATACAGAGGACATTGGCATCACAGTTTAATTCATCAGGATTAATTCTGCTTGGGTCTAAAGAGTTCTATTAATGGAAATGCCGGAACAGCAAGAACCACATTCCTGGTCCTAAATTCCTGGACATGCTTTCCTACTGGCTCAGCACCTCCCACAGACCCCTCTCCATCATTTTTCAGAGCCACCTCACTATGGCCATTGTGTAAGTGAAGAGAGTAGAACAGATGTTGAACCTGGGTCACCCGAACACGGCTACAAACATCTCTGTAGCATATCAACAAATCCAGAAACAAGCACTCTCAAAACAGAAGCAATGCTTTGTAATTCTACATCCTTGAATAACAACCTAAGTACTACTCTCTTGACCATTATTACAACACTCAGTACAATAACCCATCAATTTTGAACAAGCAGCCAACTACTAATCAAATAAAGCAACGCTGCTATTAGCTGTCCTTTGACGAGCCAAGAAGAAAGTTGGAACTATACTTACAGGTCTGAAAATGTGAATATCTTGAGTCCTAGACACTAAGTGAGAACTTTTTGCAATGCAAGTTGCTGTCTCCAGTTTATCTCCTGTTAACATCCATATCTGCAAAAGAACGTAAAAGTTTACTCCATTTGACATTAACATGTCTGTTCTCCAAATCCAAACAACATCTCCAACCTTTTTCTGTTACCTTTTGGGATTAGATTACCAGAAAAAATATACTGATTTTTTTTAACTGATATACAGCATTTTTAACTAAGATTGATGAGCAGTTTTTAATGCAATTACACACAAAGCAGAAAAGAACTGTCTTTACGTTAGGCAGCTCCATTCCCCTTCCCTTCTCACATGGGCCAATGTCTCAATCTACACGAAGAGATGGTGAAACTCTGGGAAAACCCACTGGCATAGCTGAACAGCAGGGAAAGCACAAAAGCCTTTCCCTATGGCCCTGACACTACTTTGATCAAAAGAGTGAGCTAACATTTGTCAGCAAAATGATGCGACGCAACTGTCCGTGACCCTAGCGAGAATCTATCGGAAAGCAGCAGCCAAGCAATGAGACAGCGCATTCTGGAGGAAGAGCAACAGTGCCAACACTCCCCAAAGAGGTCCTGCCCACACAGAACTGGGATGAAGGCATTAAAGTTTAAGGAATAAGACTGAGAATCCATCTGTTCTTAAAGTGAGATAGCCCTCTCTCCCTCAGCCCCTTACCACCAAGAAAGTTGAAGGACGTCTGGATGAAATGCCATTAGCCCTGGACCAAACGGAACAGACCACACAGAAAGAAGGACTTAAGCTGCAGGAGTTATTACTGGATAGTCACTAAGTTAAGAGTTGCAATTTTATTGAACAGTAAGCCTCCGTCTCTCTTTTCCTGTTCATCTCAGGTAAGATCCTTTTCATTAGTGTCCACGTGGGTCAACGAGTGGACAAAAGATGTTTTCTCATCAGGAACTGAGCAATCTATAATTTTATGACCTATCTACAGCTACTACTGTGTTTCCAGCCTGCTATAATGTTGGTTGTAATTAAAGCCAGAACAGTTTTTAATGCTCTGAAATACTAGAACTAATCATTAAAAAAAACCCCAAAACACAAAAAAACCCCCTCCAACCTAAAGACTGTCACACTGTTTTATACCCATTTGTAACAGGATACACCCAACAATCAGAAGTGACCACATATAGAAAAAATATCAAGAGAAAATACAATATATGAAATACTAAATGCTTTGCACTAGTTACACCATACTAAAAAGAAATTTGATGTAACCATAGGCTTTAATCCATACAAATATTTTTCTAATTGGGCACATGACTGCATTACCAGTTAATTCACCTGAAAGCCTTTGGGGAACAGCGACTAATTAAAACCAGAATAACAAAACAGCAGACATGGCAAAGGGCCTCTGGAGATTATCTAGTCCAACTCCCCTGCTCAAAGCAGGATCAACTACTGCAGGCTGCTCAGGACCACATCAAGACAATTTTCAACATCTCCAAGGATGGAGACTCCACAGACTCTCTGGGAGACCTGCTCCAGTGTTTGAACACACAGTAAAAAATTTTCTTCTGACATTCAAGCGGAACTTACTTTATTTCAGTTTGCATCCATCGCCTCTTTGGTTTTAAATAGCTCTGTCCTCTGCACTCTCCCTTCAGGTATTTACAGCCATTAATAAGATCCTCCTGAACTTCATCCTCTCCTAACTACTGTGGGTGGCCAAGGCCGTCCCCGCAACCACCTTTCACATCACTAAACGATTTCACCCTGTTTGCTAGCATGAGGACTAGTAGAACATCTCTACTCGACGACTCCTCAATCACCTGTGTCAGGAAATTATTGTCATTACACTCCACAACTCCCCTGGTTGCTTCTGCCCTCCTGTGTTGCCATTCCAGCAGATACTGGGGTGGTTAAAGTCCAGCGCAAGGACCAGCATGTGCAAGTGTAAGGCTTCTTCCAATTGTCTGAAGAAGGTCTCTTCTACTGCTTCTTGATCAGGCAGTCTGCAGCAGACACTCACCATCATCTCGCCCACATGGGTCTGACCACTAATTCTAACACATAAATTCTCAACTGGCTCATCATTAGTCCCAAGGCAGAGTGCCACGCTCCTGCTTCCCTCTCACGTAAAGCGAGATTTCCCATGCTTGCTGCGAAGCAGTTGGATACTCTGCTTCAAGCAAAATGCATATAACGTTGCCCACTCTCCTCAGATACTCCTCCTATCTTTACTTCAAACCCTCTCTCAAATGTATTACTTCTAAATGTGCAACTGACAGCTGTCGAGCATAGCCCACCCATGAACAAAACACACAAACTCTTGCACAAAGCTTCTGACACTGCCCCTGCAACACGACTTGAACTAACTCCAAGGGGAGTTCCGAGCTGTAGCTGAAACAATTCACCTTTTGGTCTCTGCTGAGAATTCTCCTGAGGGCCAAGCCTGAAAACACAGTTATCACACGGACCTCGTGCCAAACTCATCTAGTGTCAGCTAGAACAGTTTACCGCAGACATTATCGGGGATAAATGACTGGGAGTCACATGGATTCATCCATTGGTAGTTTTCCTACAGACATAAGCTTAAGATCACTGAAAGCTGTGGTGGACAAGGGAACTTTGCACACAATGTCTTGTTTGTTCCTGCTAGCTCATGGGCAGAATGTGCTTAGGACTTGGCGTATTTCTTGCTTTGAATGAACTTGAATACAGACAAATACAATTCATGTCTTGTTAAAAAATAAGTTAATAAGTGATAACCTGTAGTGTCAGCAGTATGTGCTTAGTACCTTTATTCCAGCATTTCTCAGCATCTCTAGAGTTGGTCTAACATCTGCTTGCAGCTGATCTTCTACTCCAGTGAGACACAACAACTCCATTTCTCGCTCCAAACTCTCTACAACAGCAGCAACCTTCAGGTTTCTATCATGTATGCTTAATTTTGCTTGGTTATATCGACTCTGTTTGCACAAACACAAAACCACTTAGAGTTTGCTATGACTCAAAGCATACATTCATTCTACCAATCAGTTACAGTATGGATTCCTTAGGCTAAATGTTTTTCTCTAAATATCTTTAATGAAGAACAAGATTAAAAGAGTTAATTCTACTTTACACCCAATACTATACATGTTTTTTTCTGACAAACCACCTCAAGGTAATGCCTTCTGAAGAACTATTAAGAGTTAGGCATCTAAGCAGGAACTGCCCTTATCTTTGAGAACAAGCAGATTTTTTAGGTCATGCTGAAGCTGCAGAATTAACTTTATGCTAGCTTCTGGGAAAACACTGTCCAGTGACATAATAAAGCAAAACCATATCCTGTGTATGACTGCAGAACAATTACTAACGAATGACCAAATCTCTAACACAGTGTGCCATGCCTCAACTATCGATACTTTAAATAGGAATAATCTTTTTTTGCCACCTTAATAGAATAAATAAAGAGGCATGTTTGCCATGAAGTAACTAAACATGGTGAAACACAAGATCACTCTGTCCCTTCATACCTCAAAATCCTGATACTGTTCTTCAGTCAGTGATTTTTTGGCAACAACCAGCGTACGTAGTCCCTCTCGTGCCATATTACCACACTAAATGGACCAAACCACAGAACAGTTATGCAAATATTCAATTGTATGTAGATGTCTTATACTATATGCTAACAGGGGACATCTGTGCCATAATGTCTGGCACTTCTTTAGACTCTATTTTGGAGACGCCACAAACGGAATAAAAAGCAATTATACTCCAGGTCCACAAATGAAGTGGTACGCCAATTAGATCTCCTCTCCTAGCCTAAAGAAAATCTTTTAGGTTGAAGTTTTAAAAGAAATTAAAACTATTTTTGAGACATATAACAGAGCCTACATTTTCTTTTTCAACCGAATATACTTCTTATCAGAAAAACAGCTACACATTAAAAGTAGCCATGGAATAGCATATCTTAATGAAAAACAAGGCTGTCCAGTGCAAAACACTTATTGATTTGACCTCATAAAGCTAAATAAATTAAGCAAGTATTTTACAATTAATTGTGCATCATTATCGCCAAAAGTAATTTTTATGACATTCCGCTAGGTCTTGAGGGAGTTTAATTTATTCATGTCCCCGCATAAATCAAACTGCCCTGCAGCAGATATTGATTCATATTGCCAATACCATTATGAACATACATGGTGTAATCATTGTATTAACATATTGTCTGTATGTAGGGTCAAAATAAGATGATTGCTGGTACCTACTAGAGCAACACATTGAAAAAGATTAATCAGTTTTGAAATTCAGTCACGAGATGTTTTATATTAAGTTTAATAAATGTGGCAAAAAGATACTTCAGTTTGGCTGCAGCCCTTACTAAACCTTGTCATTCATAATCACACCTCATTCTAGGATCTGATAAAACAAGGGCACTTCAGGATAAATAGGTTTATAGCAGAATACTGCTCAGAAGTAATTAGGTTTCATGTGAAAGGTCAGTCAATGAAAAACAAATTTCCTTGTTTTAAGTAGGAACGTGTCCTGCTATGACTACTAGCTTTGCTTTTCCTGTGGGTTATTCAAGAATTGGAAATAGCTCGAATCCCTTAAAACCCATTCAGGATATATGTAACTGAACTTCAAAACCTATTACTGCATTGGCTCGGGTTCTCCTTTAAACCTATTCCAGTAATACCTGATATTTTGATTTTAAATTTTTAGTTTTTAGAAAATCTGTATTTTTAGAAATTTGGTTCTTACCTCTTCTTCTAACCAATCATTGTACTGTACAATAGTGGACATCGCAACATCTGCACCCTTCATGTAAAACGTAATGTCTCCTGAAGATTCATCCTAAAATTTTACAATAGAAATAGAGGGGAGGGAGAAATATCTGTTTATAGAGTCAAAACAATTACCTACCAATAACCTAACTGGCTTTTGAAGTAGTCAATGGATTATCATCTATAGAAGATGAGGTACCTTGCCAGGAGGTGGCTAAGTTTTATTACTTGATGTTACTACTTCCAACATCTCTGATTCCATCAAGATGCATATTCCCTACTTTCTCACCTAAGAGGATCAGTTTTAACTGAAGTCAATGTAGCAGATCCTCAGCATCTCTGAACTGCCACTCTAAATTTTCCAATAGCACCATTATGCCCCCTCTAACTACTATTTTGTTTCTTTGGTGGCATACACTATGTAAGCTACAACAGAAACTTTGCTCTGTATCTATGAAATGAGAAAAAATTTACAAGTAATTTAGTGTAACTGCCCGTTACAGAAGTTTTAATGATGAAACATTCATTGTACATTCAGAGAATTCACACACAGGAAAACAGAAACAAAATCAGGAGTTTCTTCTGTTGCAGAAGGAATGGACTAGTCTGACCTGCAAGCTTCTTAGAATGTCTCTGAACACGTCACTGTTAAACAGGCTCTTAAAGCCAACCTCACCTAACAAAATACAGACTTGCCAAGGACCCTCCAGACCTGAGCACGCACATGTTCTGCCTGAAGTGTCCTTGCTTAAGACGATGGCATGACATCATGGGCAAATAAAAAATGGGATGAGTTTGACACCTATTTAACTGGGACTTGGCACTGATCTAATAATCTAATAACATTGTCTAAAGTTGTTGTGCTACGGTGCCTGTTTTCAAGTAGGGAGAAGATAGAAATATGTATGGCTTAACTTTCATAGAGGTTTAAACCTTCCTTTCAGTATGGTGTCAAGGCTTCCTTTCATCTGAGGTTTAAATGACCATGACTATGCTCCCAACTGGGCATCCAGGAGACAACTAAGCACGCATCTTGTAAATCTTAGTCCCTGTGGGTTGTGCGGCATGTGTACACCAGTTCAGGTATCAATGCTGGCTCTGGAAAAGCAACAGCACTAGTAGTATAGAAAGATGTTAGCTACTATTGTAAGAAATCTCAGCCATTAATTTATCCCTTGAAGGGGCAACAGATTTTGTATGAAAGAAACAAATGGAAAATTGAAAACAAAGGCTTAAAAGCAACTTGCAGCATCAGAGACTAACTGTGAAGTAGTAAAATTAACATGTTTCCATGTAAGAGAAGAGTTTATCCTTTATAAAGCTCTCAGCCTGATTTTTTGCATAGTATTCCACGCGTACCTGCGTCAAAGGTATACTTTCCATTTGAAAATCTTGTGAAATACATTCCCTGAAAGATCAAGTTGCTACTAAATTTTATAAAAATAAGCATTCAATAAAAATATTTTTTTGAGAAATATAACACTCCCAAAATTACCCTAACGATGATCCCCATGCGCTTGCTCTCAGAGGTGAAGGGAAAGATCTGCAGAATATAGTAGGTCAGAATGTGTCCCCCAGGGGTCTTCAGCTGCATGGAGGTCAGATCCCTGTTAACCAGAGTGAGACCAACACTCTCTGTCCATTGCACCAGAGCTACCTACAGAAATAAAAAAAGGAAAAGACAAACATGTTTAAGTGCCAAATGTCTATTATACTGTTATATAAATTAGGCCAAAGCCAAACAACTGTTGCTAGGGTAAGAGTCTAAACTCTTCCGAGAACCTAAAATAAAAACGAGAGTGAACAGTAGCAGACAGAGCACAAAATCTTAATACATCAAATGAGTATTTTCCTTCAGAAAGCTTACAAAAATTCTTATGAAGAGTATTAAAACTTATTTTAACTTACTCATGCAAATGAGGCATTTAAAATATATTGTTCAGAAAAAACAGTTCTAATTAAAAAAACAGATATATATTCAACAATACTTAAAAGACATCCAGTAGAAATTATGCAAAACCAGAATGCAATTTCTGTACCAACACCACGCTATGTAAGTAAAAGATTTTGGGAGTATTTCCACATAAAACATTTTATTAGATCTACAATCACATATAAGCTGAGACACTGTAATATGGAGTAAATAGACAAGCAAAGGATCTTCTTTTCAGCTTACTTGGTTCACTTGCGTAATTTTATTACTTTGTTTCAACAAGAACATAATTGAGTTCTTACCATCTCAAATGAGAAACCAAGCCTACACCACTGCACCCCAAAACACACTTGTGAAAGTCCCTTTTACAAACCCAGAAATGCTGCATTACACAACGATCACTATTAGCTACCACTACATGGCATCATAAACGCGCACCCATTAGAGATTCGCTTCTTTAACTTTGCTGCTTTAAAGCACATCACATCTAGCTTCTACTTTCTTCTATGTTATGCTTTAAATAACACACTAGATATTCTTCTATCACCACCACCGTGTGGTTTATTCCTTCAAAAAATTAATACTTGAGGAAAGCTGTTTTACTGTTAGTTTATATATGAACCATATTCCATAGCTGAATGGGAAGTTTCTGATTAAAAAAAAATCTCCTCCTCAATTCTACTTTTATTTTTCCAAACTCTAATCACTATTGAAAAACAGATTTTTAAATAACTAGAAAGGTAATTATAATGAAGTTCACATGGTTTTTATGTAACCTGGCTCTGCTGTTAGTCTCAGGTAAGATAAAAAAAATAAATATCAAGCAGTCTGGTAAGACATGGAAGCAGTAAAATCCCTAGATTAGTTCAACAGATATGATGACTAATGCTAGGAATTTCACCAACAGCAAGTAAAATTTAAAATTGGGAAAAATTGTGTACACCTCTCAGAAACCCTAGCAGTGCCATCTGTGTAGGCACCATCGAAGGAAAATAGAGCGAGATGCAGCTACAGAAAAGAACACACTTTGAAAAGCAGCACTGTAGAATCCTGAAAATCACAGGAAGCCTTTTTGGAGATTTTTCTTCTTCAATAAAAGTACCATATAAGCTGTAAATGATCCAATACTCCCAAGGTTAATTTTCAATTTTCACAGTGAAAGGTTACTATTACATTCTGACCTGTAAATTGCATCTTTCTACTAACACCCTATCATCTCATTTGTGTCCCTTTGCAGCTAGGATTTAAGTGTTCTATATTTGGTGACTCACATCTGTTTATTATTTTCTTTATGCTTGGCTTCACCTACCATTTGAATTAGCATTTTGCAGCACAGTTGTTTTGGATTCTTACACACACACTGGCCTACACACAACTGCATATATTTCTTTTTTCTTTTAAATCGATCAGTGCAAATACCACAGCAAAAGTAGTCAATAAGGCTCAAGAGTCAAGTAGATGCCTAAAAGGCAACCGAACAAACTTGAGACAAGACTTTAAGTTTGACTCTAGTCATTCAGAAGAAATCAAAGCAGCTAGACCTTAACAGCATCCAGAACACAGCCAGATCTCCCCCTTGAATATGTGAGACTTTTAGAATTAAAAAAAAAATTCACAAACAGCATGAAAATCTAAATCTTAACAAATAAATATTCTGAACGGCTGGCTATACAGAGTTCAGAAACGGGATTCTTAGGTGAGTCTCTCTTCTTGTGGCTTCCCCTCTACAAGTATATTCTCTTCAGTAAGTTTCTGAAATCCTCCATTAAAATGGTTTTGCAATCTCGTGTGCGTACATCAAGAACCTCTAGGATGCCAGGTAAACGCAGCAGCAGTGGCTTCTAGAGAGATCGACATATTGGATGGAGTCAGATCAAGCAATCAAAGGTCGGACAAGCCCGAAAGTCTTCGCTCGCAATGCTCCCATTTTGCTTTTAAAAAAACAATCCATTCTATTTACAATATTTGTTTACTGATAACCATTAGTTTCCTAACATGCACAGATGAAATATGTCAAGTTTTCTGAATCCAGGTTAGGGACTTGTTTTGTGGACTTTGTTTGGCTCATCACCCTCTGCGGAAACTGGGTGCCTAGAAGACAGAAACTGGTAGATACAGGGTCCTGCCGCTACTGGGATGCAAGTGTCCACCTGAACCCACTAACTGCGTAGTGTTCCCAAGACAGGTAACGTAGGTGGAGTTGAAGAGTTGCTGTGGTTTCTAACTTGCTAGTTGTCTTCCTCCTCAGGAGCCACCCAAAGGGTTGAGGGGTAAAGACAGCCATCCCTCTCTTGTGTGACAAAGTTCAAGTAGCATCTTCCAAATCAGGAATGACAGTGGCAAATACTTGCATTATGAAATGGAAAAGCAACAAATCTGACAAAAGCTACCGAGAAATCCCTCTTGTTTAGTGTTTCTTAACCAAGATCTTTCAGCAGTTTCACCTAGTGCACGCCCAGAGCTGAGCCCCGGTTGCCCCCGTCAGCAGTGTCTCTCCACAAGAAGCCCCGACCCTCAGAACCTCCACAGTTCACAGCCCCAGATCGTCTTCCATTACCACAGCAGAGATTTCCAAAGTCAGAGACTTCTTAAGGGAACTCTCTCAACTCAAGCAGCAACTGTGCGACCCAGAATGTAACCAAGAGCAGTATCAGCTCTGGAGGTGGACTGAGCTCCTCCGAGCAGGACAGGGTGTCTAGCTCTGCGGCCGGAGGAACATGTGCGTCTCAAGAGGGGAACTTCAGGAGCACTGTTGGTACAGACCACGGCAGCCCTGCAAACTAATGCCATGTTTTGAGGACATAATCATCCCCTTTGTTTAGAAATGTTCATTTATGGAGCTAAATCAAAACAAGCAGCTTATAAATATCTTAGGTAGTTTCTAGAAAGTTCCATAAAGCACACAAGGCTGCTAAGTGACAACGATGAAGCGACCTACTTTGTCAGTCACAAAACCTAAGCCTATTAGAGTCAGGAAAATGAATAGTTACAGACTTCATAAACACCATGTCAAGCACAGCAAAAATCCCCAAAACCCCATTATTCCTGTTGTGGATTCAGAACTGCACAATTAATTAGAACATTTGACTGATTTTAACCTAAAATACTAATCAACAATTTTAAAAGACTTCAGAAAACAAGTAAACCAATAGGCCACAAAACCTTTAGATTTTATCATAAACCAATTACATTCTAAATTATTTTTTTCAACTATGATGCCAATGTTTTCTTTTTAAGGAAGAAAATCTCGTCTACAATAAGTTGTGTTAGCCTATGACTTCCAGCTGATAACTCCAATTAAAATAATTATGCGGCAGAAAATGCTAAAAAATCCAACTGCAAGAGTCAACACTCAAAATTAAGGTTGGCACGCAAGATGAAACAGAATGTCCATAGAAAGCATTTCAAGGAACAGCCATATCTTTATTTTACTTTCACCTCTGAGGATTAAAGAGTCAAGTACCTCCCTGCGCTATCAAATAAAGGCGTTTACTTCTCTCTGGGCTGGTGTTAGATGGCTTTAGGCCATACCGTCAGTATGTACAGGACTCTTCCTTCCATAGCCCAACTCAAAGCCCATCTCGGAACCCTCCTGACCTTTCCGTGGGAGGGTGACTAACTCACACGAGGAAGGGCACTCCAATTCCCTCTCAGATTAACATATTCCTTAGCTTCCTCTGGACCAACAGGAAATGTCAATTGTCACCCTGCTGTCTTACTAATTTTAAGTTTGGGGAATTGAGTCCCACTGAGTCCCCTTGCTCTGTGGAAAATGTAACTCCCTCTAGTTACTCGTCATCTTGGGAGCGTGACGGCATGAAGAAGTCCCAGTTAAAGAAAACATGATAGTCACTTGAAAAAATGAAACTTGCCTTGCCTCTGGGCACACAGGGTTATAAATCACAAGGTGAGGTATTTGAAGCACCTTGCTGAATCCGAAGACCTTCAGTTACTGGATCAATTGTAAAAGGCTGTTACCGCTTGGCAGAAGAACAAAAAAAATGCCCTAAGGCTGTTCTTGCTTGCTTCAGACAGTGCATCAGTCAGGGCTGGAACATACAAACCATCCTACTGCTAATTTCTCACTTTGAATTCTGGGCTGTTTAGAACTTAGCTGGCCTTAGGAACCTCATCCACTAATTTTGATTTTACAATAAAATATCTTGAGAGAGAAAGCAGAGGTGAAAAAAAAAAACCACCCAAAACCAAACCAACAACCCACTCTACTCTTAGCTCGAGTAAACGGAAACAGAGATTGGGTATTTGACTCAAACATAACCTTTCATCAACCAAGACAAGAGTAGTAGAGTAGTATTCTATGAAATACTACATAGTAGTATTTCTATGAAAAAAATATTCAAAACCTTATTTAGCCTGAAACCGCCAAGGCCCCAAGCGTGCCCTCCTTGCTAGGAGTTTAACCAGTTCAAGGCCAGTTCACTGTTGAGAGCCGTGATGAAGAAACAGCCCAAAGAAGCCTCCATGGAGGCTGTCCTTCCTCCTTCACTTGGCTCTCGTGCTTGGTCCTGTGGGAGCTACATCACAACTCTGCCCACATTTGGCCACGTACCCCGCTGACCCGGCCCTGACAGGCAGACACGGCCTCCTGGCTTTGGCCCTGCCTCACTGCCATGAACGTTCCTTGCTGTCCTGGTTACTCTCTTGGGACCTGATCCTGACTTACTGATGTGACTTCCTGGCTTGACCTCAGACGTGCCTCATCACCACAGAGCTGTATAACAACCTGTGTTATCGTGCTTTCCATCACGGGATGTGTTCTTTCGACCTTGCTTGGATGTTGTGGGGCTGTACACCTCATCCCTGGGTGCACTGCCTCTCGCAGCCTGGCTCTCAGGCTCAGCTCCTGGCTTCCCCATCCTTGCAGGCCGGCCTGCCATTGCTGCTCCCTAGCAGAGATATCTAACTGCTCAAGGCACACAAAGTGTTGCTCAAAACAGCTTATGACCAACTAATTGTCACTTTCAACACACAATACTCCCTTCTGAACTAACCTCAGTTTAAGAAGCAGCTTCACCGCCTGGCGGCTGGCATTGGCAGTTCTTCTCCCCCCCAGTCCAGCAGTCTGGGAGCTCCCCCACAGCTGTGCTGACAGCTTTGCTGGAGCCATGCTATCAACCTGACCACTGAAACTGGAAAACGACTCACGCAAGTAAAGGCTTTGAAGGTTTTTGGCATATATGAGGGAGCAATTTGTAGGGTGAAAAAGAAGGACTGTAAGCTAGCTTTGCTGCTTAGAAGAATTCCCATTTAACCAGCCTTCACTGACTCCAGGGTATTTAAGAGCATCTCCACTTCAGACCATAGGGTTGACTTTCAAAATCAGATTGCTGTGTAAGGTACACTAGAGGTTGTATGTCTGGTATTGTAAAGTTAAGGCTATTGGTTTGGACACAGGGAAGAAGCAGTGACTTTTTTTTTTTCCCCTCACTGCCTGACCATTCCCAACAGTTCTTGTTCCGATTGTTTAACGACTCACATGTTTCCAATCAGCACTGGTTTGTTTATATTTATAAATAATGATTTGATAACTAACATTTGCAGTCCATCACTTTTCATTAAGAAACCTCATAATTAAAATAAAATTATTAACGTAAAAATACAGCTTGATCATGTGAAAAAACTGCCAATCAATATTCAAGACAAGCTATGGAGTAGTTATTCTTTGTGGGTCTCGAAGGTCACAAAAGTGATGGTTTTATGCTACTGAGTGATTAGTTTTTCACAATACATTGGCAAAACAACACAATTAGTCTTGCTTCAATAACCACACACAATAAAATGAATTAAACAATACAACATGTCTCATACATTACAGCTTCACTTTGTAAACACAAAAGCTGCTTCACTAAGGGCATATCATTTCCTTGGCTGTTTTTAAACGACTGCCTTTGTATCCTTGTAATGAATTTTAGCAACTCTGTTGTCTCTGGACAGAAACCTTGGAATTAAGTAACTGACCACACTTCAAGGTAGTATTTAAATATGCAAAATCCTGGAATTACAAACGCTTGAGAATATAACAGTGCAGGACAAAGTATAACCAATAAATAGCTGGTTTATGAGAGTAAGCAGTCATTAAAAATCGTGACTGATCAATCTCTTCTGACCAAGGGGAGCAAAGGTCTTCAAAGGCTCCTGTTCATAGCATGCCCCTGAATCGCTTGGGTCTGTGCCCTCCGAACTCCATTGCTTTACCTACTTAGCTTATATCCCTTTATGCTTGTTCATTAAATAAAGGTAGCTGGCTTTCTACAGATGAGCGGAACCCACACCTACGATGGCCAAGCAGGAGCTATTTTCATCTTTTCCTGTGAGTTCTCAGTGAATGTTTATTGTTTGCTATGCTGCAGCTGTAGAGGACAAGTGACAGACAAATGAAACTTTCCACTCTTTCAGAGAAAATGAAATATTGATCACTTATCATAAGAAACAAAGAGCCTGGCATAAGCAGGGCTCGCATTATGAATACAAAATCAGTTACTTATCTCAGGTTACTCTAACAATAGATAAATACATCTTTTATGATGAATGTACCTACTTCTAAATGTGCATACTTTTCCATGGTTGTATTTTATCTGTATATGGATACACACATACACACAGATGTGAAGAATTTCACATGAAATCCTCAAGTCAACTCATTAAGTGTACAGTGTGCCAGCGCATTACTGACCTGCTTCCTATACTTTCCTACACGGAAGAATAGTTTATACTTACACACTGTTCTCTGCTCTTTATAGGCTAGAGTGATACCATGCAACATTATATAATGCAACAGACAACTGCGCAAATAATATTTTCTTTCTAAAGACTGCAATCAAGCCAGATGCATTTAAAAAAAATATCTAAAAACAGAGTTGTAATGTTGAGAAAGTACAATGCATAAAACTGCTTAAGTCTATTAAATTATAATGTTGCTTATTAACCAAATATGTTGTGATAGGTCAGTGCTGAGGTTAAACAGAAAACATCAATTGAACCATTTCCCTAAATAAAGCTCCAGGGTGCAATATTCAAAGCACTTTATTCAATAAAAAATGCTTTTAAAATGGTACTTTGGTGATTGGGAAACATTGGCATCATCCGTCAATCTAACTGCAGGAAAGTTCAATAAGCTAAATAATGAACCATTTACATTATTTTCCTTAGGCTCCAGTAATTTGCAAACATTGCATCAATAGAACTCTTTAAAAAATTATGATAAAGACCTGCTAGTCTTTCAACTCTTAGGCTTTTTGCTGCCATGCTGCAATTTTTATGCTGTTTAAATGCTTTTTGTAGCTTCATCTTTTTATAAGACTCCATTTAGCATCAATTTCTAATTATATTAAACCATATTTGTTCAACGTTACTAGTGATTCAAGCATTACCTTTGAGAAATGAAAAGGAAATTTAATGCTGTCTGTTCTGAAATGTAGGATTTTCATTTCACTGTCATACAGTTTGAATCTATGAGTCAAGATGGTAAAAAAAAAAATTATTAAAAGGATACCTATGCTTTCTCTTCCTTGAAGCACTACCAGTTTCTTTGTTGCTGATTTCTTCTTCCATTTCCCTTGTCACCTTGAGTCCCAGATCTGTCATATTAGCACTTTATCAACTTTCCTCTTTCCCAGGACAAATTCCCTACTGTCTTCCCAGGGCAGCACTTATTCTCAAGACTCACAGCTGTTTCCTTTAGCAAATACAGGAGGAGAACTGCTCTTTATGGGAATATTTTCAGGTTCCAAACAACGGAATGAATATACAGAAGCCCACAGGGAGACAAGAGCAAGTGGGAGAAAACACTCACATAGTCTCTCTCAACTGCACATCTCTTCACCTGATTTGGTCCTCTCCTCAGCTGTTAAAGCAGAATATTTACTTAACTCGTAGCTGTCACCATATCTTAATAGGTAGACACTTGCTCATGCAGTCTTTCGCTATATTTAGTAACACCTCACAGGCTCGTTACTCTGATCTATTTAGCAAATACGAACATATGTGCATATGAAAATTTGCACACGTGCCTAATACGAGTCAAACATTCTACAACTACACTAAAAAAACAATTTACAGTGCGTCTCTGGCCTGCACAAATGCGCTTCCAGCATTCTCAATTCATAACGCAGATCAAGGCACACTATGTAGCACCATATACAGTATTATGGATTATTGATTTTAGCCAGTCTCTCAAGTCCTGCCTAGAGTTTATTTTTAAAAATGTTCTGACTGCCACTTTTTAATCACCGAGAACCAGCCACTTCTTTATATCCTACAATCCTTTGACACTATGAACGGTGTTTATAGCATCTGAACACATGTAATACCCGCTTAGTTTGGTACTACGTGGAGAAAGACTTAATTTTATTTCTTGCATTCCTGAAAATATTTGTTTTAGATTCGGTACTTTTAGCAATCACAGCTTGCGGTTTGAATTGCTGAAGTTTTGTCAGGATTACATACGGTGACGTGTAAACCAAATGTATCTCAAGAACAATAGGCTATGCTGTGGCAGGATGAGGTTTCTGGAAGAAGTATTACCTTGTATGAGATCAAAAAATACCCAGGCTTTCCAACACACACTCCCTCCTTCACACCTTACAATCACCTTGCTTTGCTTATGACTAAGCTACCATGGCTACACCACCCACGGTCCACCCAAGATGCAGACACTGCTAGAATTTCCTTCAAAGACCCCCCCTCCACTTGCTCGCTTTCAGATGTGAGCCAACCTCAAAACACTATCTCTGCATTTTACTGTATCAAGTCCATACACGTTTTTATGAAGTGAATGGGCTAGAATTGTTTTTTTATGCTTACTTCACAGTATCTTGAAGCTCCAGCTTTGCTTCTCTCTTCTAATATCCTTTTAGGTTGAATTTTAGGCAATCAATTTAAACCCCCAAACAGGATTATTTGGAACAGTAACTCAAATCCACTGAAAAACAGTGGGATTGGTTTAAACTTTGGATTTCAATGGAAGTCAAACACATACTTTTATTGAAATAAGTTTTTACATTTGTTTTAATTTTTTTTTAATTTGTTTAAATTTTGACTGAATGCTGAAGATGACGAAGCTGCTTACGGTTTGAAGCTCAAAAGGAGTATTTGAGGTTTGGGGTTTGTTTTCCTGTCAAAAATCTATACATTCCACTAACTGGCAGTGCCTCTAGCTGATGTACTTGGTTGTCCATCACTCGAAGCAGTCTCATACTCCCTTTTGCATGTATATGCTATGATTATGATATACGGATTAATGTTTTGAGAATACACCCACAGTAACTTTAATTGCAATACTCAACACGGTATTGATCCCAAAGCATAGACTTTGCAGACAATTTAGTCAAATAATTGAAAACACTTCTACATAACAAAGAAACACCAGATCTTTCTGACAGCTGCAGAAGAAATAAAACCAGGTTATTGCTAATTTTAAAGAAGCCCCAGCCCAAAACACTCTTCTTTCTCAGTTCTGCTCTTTTAACTTAGTTCGTTAAGATATTTAAGATATTAATTTTTTCAGCCTCACATACTAACCTCATCAGGGCTGGAAGCCTGGTAAGTCCGATTTTCATCGCTGAAGTCCTGATCCACCTCTGCATATTCTGTTTCTCCAGACACACCAGCCCGGGACTCGTATACTGGGGTCACGTTGTGGCACAGCGCAATGGCCTTCACGGCTTCGTGGATCCGACTGCTGACACTCTTGCGGACTTTGGGGGCAGAGGACTGAGGTTTCCTAGATGGCGTCGAACTCGTACTATTTCCACTATTCTGAGCATGCACCTTGAAGACCCAACAGAATGAACAAAGTTTGATAACAGAAACAAAAGATGAATACTAATATATATATATGATTGTTTCCTTTACAAAGGTCGATCAATCATAAAGATAGTAACCAATTATTTTATATAGTCCACTCTTAACTCATTCAGTTTGTGATTCATAAAAATCCTCATTTACTTTTCTGTACAACTGACACACAACTGTGGGTTCATCATCTTGCATTTGTAGTCAGATTTCAGACCCAGAGCCTGCAGACAACAGAGAAATGTGAAATGAAAAAAAAAGGGGGGAACAGGCTGAGTGGATTCTGCAGAAAACCCTGCTTCCTCGCTTCAGAATCTCCCTTTTTCAGTGATCACTCACAATAGTCCTTTAATGTCATTTACATTCTATGAAATATTTTTTTTAAGGTTTTTAAGCCACCAACCAATTGGATGAGCTTAGAAACACCAAAGCAAAACAGCAGAAGCTGGTGTTTGGTTGTTGTTTAGTCTCCGTCACCGCTGTACATTCAGAGGTTGGAAACTCCAATGCCATTAAACTGAGAAAAAAACCCTTTTCCTTTAAATCTTCACCTAAATCTCCATATTTTAAAGACCACCACATAACTATGGAACAACAGAACAAAGGCAAGTATCACTGTTCAGTACAAATATTAGGAGTCATTAAAACACAAATGCTGCTGATTTGTTCTATAACCTACACAATTTCTGTATTGTTGATGCACTAATGCGGTTTGTATGCTTTTGCTGCAGGCTGAAATTTGTTTATCCTTACAAGAATGTAATAATCTACTAAAATAATCACGTAAAATCATGTTTGACACATATTTGAAGATCACATTACTGCTGCATAACCACTAATTTAGCATTATTTTAATGCTCAAGAACACGATTGAATTAATCTTTTAAGAGGAAGTACTATACATTTATTACTAGTTGAAAATAACTGAGTTTGGTGGGTTTTGAGGGGTTTTTTGGTTTGTTTTTAAAGTCAGCACATTAAATAGATCAGCAGTACTGGCAAAGGCCCTTCTGGTAACTCAGAAGACCTCTTCGGAAACCATGCTTTTTTCCTCCTGACTGCAATCTGCTGAACCGTGAACATCCTGCTCATCAAATTACAGTGTTGTCTAATAAAGGGTTTAACTTTCTGCTCATCTGGCGCGGCTTTTCAGCTACTGCTTTAAACCTCTGCATTTGCATTCTGCTAACGCTGATGCCATTACAGCCATAAATAAATTAAGCTGATTTACTCCTTCTGAATTATGTTATGTTTATTGATGCTTGTATAATTTAATTTCACACAAATTCCATTAAAGATTATGCCCTCTTTCCCAAAATGCTTCCAGTGGAGAAATATAATCAGGTTATAATAGATTTGTGTGTTACATTAAGATGACAATAGTCTAGTAGGTCCACTGTAATAATAAAACAGAACACAAACAAGGGATAAAATCAATGTCACACAAGAACCACTGCCTATCTAACTAGCAGCTTCTATTATCATAGATTAAATAAAAACCTCACCATACTTTTTCAGAGCGAAACAATTGTTTAATAATTGCTTCTTGTTACTGAGACTCCCTCATTTTTCTGTTTTAAAGAATTGCTACCAACACACGCATAATCAAAGCATTATTTAAACATCAAGCCGTGTTATATAAACAACAAGGAAGTTCCAAGAAAGTTGTTCTACTAACAGCAAACCTAGATTTGGCAAATCTTTTCCAAGAATCATGCCATTCTTTTCAGATAGCATATTTATCTGCAAAATACGAGGAGCGTTAATAAATCTGTCTCCCCCAGAAGAAGAGTGGTGCTGAGTCATCAAACTCAGAGCTGGGTGTGCCAGCTCCGGACTATCAGTTCATGTTCATTGCTACAGTTGTTACTGTGAGCACCCACACAAGCCACTGGAACAAAGCTATGTTTGGGTGATTATTTTATAAACACAGTCAGGTAGCAATGACTTTCACTAATCCACTCTGAACCAAACTTGGATTGCTGAACCTCAGGTAAAAGAGCTCTGCATCTCATTTCCAAAGGCATATTATTGCACCTCAGTTAGTATTCAGGGCTATACCTACTAAGAATTACACTGAAATAGACTCATCCAAGGAAGAGGCATTCAAGAAGTGGATTTGTTTATCTGTTTAGATAGGAAATAATACAGAAAGACTAAAAACCTTATAATATACACTACTTATTCACCTCTTTCCCTCCTGCCTCTCTTCCCAAAAGCTACATAATATTAACTGAGTACAGCGTGGTGTCAAAGAGCTACTTTTAAATTTAGACTTTTATTTAAAGCAAATGAGGAGGAAGCCAGTTCAAAACACAGCACAACTAAAGATTCAAATCAATCGTTGATCCTACAATCCTTTTACAAGATCAAATGAGGACGCAGACAAGGAGGTCAGTCTACAAACTTAACTGGGGCAGCCAGTTGTGTTTGTGTATCCAAGTTAACTATGGAAAAGAACTTTCCTATAAGTTTTATTGTCATACTGTATGTAACATACGGAAATATTAGTTAACCTATCATTTATTTCCTCTTTTGTCATTTTTTTCTTTTTTTTGCTTCAAAGAATAGAAATAAAATACAGAGTAAAAAACCCTTCCTAACCTCACAGCGGACTCAGGTACCCAGAAAGGTTTGTAGAAAGCACCCAAACAGTTTACATACATGGGAGATGCAAGTGATGCTGCAGACCTCCATCTTACTCCTTCACCCCATAACTGACCCACAGACAGGCAGGGAGCCACAATCCTCTTGTACACTTTCCGGACCAAGCACCCTCATACATCTCAGGAACACTCTGCTCTCAAGCAATATGGAGCTTTCCATTTTCTCCCCCTGCAGCTTGACGCTGTTTGCAACCATGCTTATTTTTAAAAAAACCCCACTTTTTAGATTTATAAATTTGATTTTGACAACTATTTTTTTTACTTTCTGGTTATACCAATTAATGTGGCTTTTTGATGTCTATTCTTGATGAGTATCTTCATATTTGTCTTGTTCTGGACACTTACTTGCAATTTGGAGTCTCAGTAATGAGTAGCTTACTCTTAGATGATTTGGCAGGAGAAAAACTGCACTGCACAGACAGGGTAACAGATTTTTGCTAGTGGGGAACAGAAAAGTAAATTCCTTTAAGTGAGTATTACGTACTGTCTCATGTTTTTCCCTTTCATCGTATCTGTTAAGGGACACCTATAAATGAAAGAACTTTCATAGCATCTCAAATTTCTAGACATGATCAGTAGCAACAATGCTTTAATGCTGTTAAAAAAATTCTCAATATTAAAGGTAAATAATTTATAAAATGATACCTGTGAATAAGAGTTTATAATATGGCTCTGAATTTCATCCATTGTGTCTGTTCCATAGGACACTGTACCTAGGTGGAGGCGCTTAAATACCATCTCATTCTGTGTAAGTGTTCCTGCAGTAAAGAAGAAGGATATCACAAAGCAGCAAAAATTACTGAGAGAAGGCTACAAAAAAAACCCCCCAACAACCACAACCCAACAGCCTTCTTTTGGAAAGAAGGAATGAATCGTGAGTTAGCATCGGTACAGTTAATTAAGGGATTTTTTTGTGGAGAAAGATCAGGGTTAGTCATACTGGAAGAAATAATTATTTCCACCTTCAAGTTGATTCTGCCAGCAAAACTAAATATACAAGCTTGAAAAAAGACAACAACTTTTCATATGAAAGAGGGAAAATGCAGTATGCGGATGGAACTGACTCCCAAAAGCCAATGCAAGAGTTCACACCATGAATCAGAAAAGTTAAAGTAAAAAACGCCCAAACCCCCCAAATTCATCCAGATATCCTGCACTTCGTGTACACAGGCAGATGTTCTGCAAACAGTCACATTCAGTGCTACCTAGAGAAGACACCACTGCCAAATTGGATGGATTTAGCCTCCAACTGGAAGAAGCCAGAATGAACAAAATCGTGTTTTCAGAGCTCACTTCGCAACTGTAAGAAACTACAGGCTGTCAGGTCACAGACTGACACTTCGCAACCAGTCACATCCTCTGGTTTGGGGAAGCTCTAACTGAGGGGTGGGGGCTTCAGCACTCCATGACAGGGTACATCAGGCAAAGAGAGGTCACTACCACCCAGCTTCCCATGGTCAGCTCAAAAAAGATGCTTCTGATAATGGCTCTTCCTACAATTTTTTTTCTACGGGTACTCAGCCAAAGTGAAATTAATACAGTATAAAGGTATTCTTACATTTAAGCACAGAGTTTTGGGTCATTAAAATACATAAATCTGATTATCAAAAAAATAAACACAACATGATACCGAAAGTGACATTCTCCAAGTTTCTACATCTATAAAGAAAAGTTGCAGAATGAAATATTTCTTATTAACTTTCTTATTAGACTATTTTTGCATCACGGCTTTGTCCCAGTATGCCAACATACACAGTAAGCCACAGGAAGAGAGAAGACCAAAAGCGTGACATGTGCTATAACTACTACATGGAAAACAGAACTGTCTGGACAGTTAGCAACCAGTTTATGCATCGAATAGGGCTAGAACCTTTAGTGATCTTCAAAGATTCGGTAGGGCTGTAAAAGTCTCCTCTCTTTCTCAGTTATACTTGAGATGTCTACCACTCCCTGGCAGTACCTGTACAGTGACACTTCAATTGTACCATCACTGCACTATCAAACCATGTCTTCCTGTATTACCACTAACAGATGATCTTCCCAAATTCTCCTTCTACCATTAAAAAAACCCAAAATTTCCCATTTGTTTTCCTTACGTGCTGTTAAGGGTTTTTTTTCCCCCTACAGTCATATTATTTTAAAATTATTTTAAGTAAGGTTTATGTGAAATGCATAAATTCTCCACAAAATACACATAACATTATCAAAAATTCCCATGAGAAGTAGAACATTCCCAAGGTTGGGAAACAGTCCAGGAAGACTGGCCTCTAGAATCAGCAAGTCAGAAATTTTCAGTTACTTTTACACAAAGGAGAAAAAGATTATTTTGTGTTTATAATAATCACCTAAAAATAATGAGAAACTTGCTCTGACTTTATATGCTGTACTTTTATTGAGACTGTTAAATTTGATTATATTTTATACTTTAATTAGAGACTAGAAAAATGCAATCTCCAGTTTGCACATGAGAACCATGAAGGTTTCCACTAACAAACATGAGAGACTACAATCTCAATTTCTAATAAAAAAAAACCAAAACCAAAACCCACCCAATTTTTTCAATAATGTTTATTGCAAGAAATTTCCAAGTAAATCTGCATCACCTTCCTTCCTTTCCAGGCACGCTGTTATCTGCCTTTAGCTTTGCCAAGCCTTTGAATTAAAATAAACACTCCCCAGGAGTTGTGAAACTAAATGCTACTCAAATCTGGAGACAGCAGGCAACTGTCAAACCCCTTTCCCACTAGTTCTGTAATTGCTGCTTGGGAAAACTGAGCAGGAAACAAAATTAGCCCTACGATTATTATATGGAAAGATGATTTCTTCTGACACCATTAAATTGGTCCAACTCCAAACCATGCTCAGTGAGGGAAAGGTAGATAGGCAGAAAATGGGTGTGTTCCCTCCCAACGCCTTCTCAGCAAGCAGAGGAGAAAAGCTTCTGAGCAGGAAAGTATGGATTTTCCTATCTTGCAACAATCAGGAGTCAGGGAAGGAAAAACGGGCAAGGAAGAAGAATTAACTTGTAAAGACATGTAAATAAACATTCTAGAAATCCTGATTCAACACTTGCACCTTATACATTACTGATACAATTCTTATCAGCTGCAGTAATAGCAACCACCTACGACACATGAAAAGAGGCTCCAAAAGCACCTGTACCAGTGACACAAAATTGCAATTAAAAAAGAACAACAAAAAAAAAGAAAATAAACAACAATTACAGTTTGCTCATGCTTCTTAAGACTGCTGTAAGGCTTTCAGTCAGAGTCACAATAAACCCGACATGTTATTGGACAAACATGGGTAGCTGCATTTACAAAAATGCTCCCAAAAATTTTGCAAAAACTAAAATACAATACACCCTTTCCAGTCATTCATGTGGAAGTTAAGTTTCACCACTTCTGCCAATTAAGAATTTACTTCTAAATTCTCCCAATGAATGGGACAAACACCAATCAGTGACGGTAAAACTTTAGGAGCAGTTCTCCATGAAACTTTAGGTTTTTAGTTGAAGACCAATACACCTTGACAAAAGAACACATCTTTTACTTTACACCCCAAAATGCAAACCCTTCAACCGTCTTAGAGGTAAGATTTTCTATTACAGCCCACTTTAGGACTGAAAAACAACCCAAAACTGAGCTCTCTGGTCTGCTCAAGGTGTAAGCACTAACAAACAGTGAAAGAGATTTCTATTTTTAATAATGCTTTCTCAAGACCTACTGATCAGTTCCATGCTTTCAAGACATTGCTAATATAAGTTATTAAATAAAAAAAAGCTTATTTCAGAAAAGCTTCTAGTAATTTTGCTGGTCACTATATGGTCTGGTACTACTACACAAACTTTGCTCTGGAACGCACGCACCACACAAGGGAAACGCCCTGACGAGAAGTTAGTATACAATTGTTGAAGAAAAAATTCGTATGTTCTTTAATGAAGCCAAGAGCTTCCCCCCCCCCAATTCTATCATTAAACACAGAGTAAAGCAGGCAAAGAGGAAATTAATTTCTAAGGAAAATGTCCTGAAGGCATCATTCCCCGGGTGGCAACAGATGTGACTCACAACAGAGCAGTCGAGGATTTTTTCTTTCGTTTTTGAGAAGCAGATGCAGATCTTTCTGATCCTGTATTACTAGATGGTAACTTGGACCAATACCAACAATCTAAAGAGGCCAAAACAAAATGCAAGAAAATATATACAGCAGAAGAATTAATAACTTCCTGAAAAAAATGAGAGGGTAACTTTTTGCAAAATATGAGTACTTTGTTTGAACTTTTTGCTGAACCAGTCCATGCAAACGTGAACATTTCTATGGAAACCTGAAGGCAGACCAGGCCCAACGCTCTTAAAAATGGGACTGTTGGCAATAATGTGGAGATGCAGATTGTTCCTGTGAATGCTGGAAAAAATATAACCTGATGTAGAATGTAAAAAGAAAATGAAAAAACTCATGGCAAACACATACACAGGATGCGTCTGCTCACTCAGGAACAGGCCATGCACACAACCACCACAATACCTCACACCAAACCAACCCCAGTTCAAACATTAAGAATGAGGGCAAAGACACAGAGAGCAGAGATATGTTCATTCTTTCCTGGGCACAAGGTAACTGCTAACACAGTTATGAACATCAGCAGCTATGTCCTCTCTGACGTCTGCCTCCCACAAGGGTGACAGCAAGATCTAACGGGATGTACCGTGCACGTCCAGTCAATGGGAGCCCACCAAAAGCCACAAAGTAAGGATCCCTTTGACTGATCTACTTTCTGTGCATGCCTGGAAGCTTCCTGCAGAATCTCTCCATCAAAACTTGCCACTCCTACTCTGCTCTGCTCACCCTGCAGCCTTGGCAGTACTAAAAACCACATGAGTAGAGGAAGCTAAGGGCAATAGTATGAATATATATAGATCAGAGTGAAGTGAGAAGACATCATTCCATCAGCTTTTTTCTTTTTTAATTAGTCCTTCTCTGTGGTAGCTTGTGTTGCACAGACTCAAAGTATACCTTAAAAGATTCATTTTCAGAAACAATTACCGAAATTCACTATTCTACTAGTACATTATATTAGGCACATTTAATGAAAAAGCCCATATACATCAACCTCTAACACAAGGCTTTCCTAGAAAGTCAAGAATCCCATTGCTCTATGCATCTGTTCAACTATCATATCTGTTAAGTATCTCATTTGGTCCAAACACCCGCTAAAATGTTAATTACAGAACTCAAATACAAGCGTATGCATTAGTAAACAACTACGCCTGGAAGACTACACGTTTGTTTTAGCTGAATACTCTGGTAGTTGTCATGAACAGCAGAAGGATTGCCATCCCACATCCTAAGCAACAAAAACATTCAATAGATATTACCAATTCTCTTTATTTTTCGTTCATTATTAGAATCTTTTTGCAGCCTGGAGAGGATGAGATATCATGCTCAGCTGCCCTTGGAAAATGCTTGAAAATGCTCCCCCCTGCAACTGCCCCCCAGCCCCCCCAATAACGGATGACTCCTTTCTGTCAAACTTCTATGTGATCCAAGTCCAAACAACATGGCATTTTGGGTAATGGATGCTATAATTAAAATGTGAGCCCTGAAAAACCTGTTGTTCTAGTGGGTGTTTTCAGTAACGGCTTTGTTCTACACGAAGATAAAAACTCCCTAACAAAGGAATTAATGTACTGCTTTAATAGGCTGCACCCTGAGTTAAGTTTTAAAATTTATGAGTTCTCTGCAGCATTGTTCTTTAAACAATGGCATTGTCAAATGCAACCAGTGAGAAGATTAAAGTTCTCCCAGCAGATTAAGTACAAATTATCTGTCCTCCTGTTTCAGCATCATTTGTTCATTTATCACATAGCGTCTAGTATTTCTGGTCAGTGTCAATATGCTCTGCATCCTTGCAGTTAACAGATGTCTTCTCTTGTCGAATGAATTACTTTATGTTTCACGCACTGGTGACCGCAGATGTGTCACTATAGCAACATCATTAATTTCAGATCTTACCGGAAACATGCACTCCAATCAAACCTAATTATACCACATTGCTTTCTTGTCCCACAATAAGGAAACTATAATGCAGTTATTGGGATACTTCATTTTCTATTCTACTGTGGCAAATGAGAGAGCCACTGTGATGGACGTGTTCTTGTCAAAAAGCTTATTGATGAAGCACAAACCCAATTTACAATCATACAAAGGACTACCTTGCAATTATGTTAGCAACGCAATGCTCCTTAGACTCAACAACTAATTCTCAATCATTTCCAGTGAACCTTGGATCACAATGTAAGATTTTTTTTGCAGACGGTTCTCTGGATTTCCTTTCAATATTGAGAAAAACTTCACCTGCTTACACTTAACTAAACCAGCCTTTTAGTCCTGCTTTTTAGTAGCACCCACTTGGACAGGCGGCTACAAAAGTGGCTCTGCTTCTCTTCCAACAGCCAAGCCTTATGTGGGCAGAAGAACAGCATCAACTGGTGTGTATGACTAGAACTGAAAATTCACATGAGAAAGTACTGAAGCCAGCTGTCATGAAGAGTGTAGAACCATGCAATGGCAACCATGGATTAACTGCACAGGTTCTGCTCACTACCTAACAGTATGGTTCACGTTTATGATCAAATGCAGAACGAGACCCAACGTATTCAGGAGAAGAAACTGAAGCAGCCACCAATATACTCGGGTAAAAGGTCCATTGACTACATGTTTATCCAGAAGTAAGAATAGTTTAAAACTTGCAGGGTATTTAAGACTGACAAAACTGAGCAGTGTTTCCCATCACGAAAGAAGAGCATGGTCTGCACGGCCACAGTCCCTGTTCTGAAGCTGGTCACGTCTGCTGGATCCCAGGCTTACTTCACCTACATCAGCTTTCGGTGAACATTTGGATAAAAGGGCATAGGGTGAGACTGCTGTTAGTCCAAACCAGTTTGGAACTACTACCCGAGAACACTGCTTTTATTTTCACTTTTACATCATGAACTTTGAGATTCAGACCTTCCTCCAGAACTCAGCAGAGGTCTGTGCTCTGGAAAGCCTTTGAGGCTGAATGCTAGCCATCTCCCAAGCTATACACCAACACGTTTGCTGGTAAAAGCCTTTTAACATTTGTCTATTTAGCCTCTTTCAAGCACACACTCTGAAAGGCCAGAACACAAGCGCTCCTTAAAATTAAACAGAACTACTGTGATTGCAAGTGGCATGATGTGGGTTGAAAACAAACAAACAAAACTATGAGAAGCAAAACAGGCTTGTTTTTCTTTGTCCATGCAAGTCAGTAAAACACATCCCTTTGATCCCTTCAAAGCCTTTCAGATGTAATCCAGTATTTTTGCTTCGAAAAACCCAGTATCGCTAAACTTCATGTTGCCAAAAAAATATTTTTTTTTTTTAAGGAGAAAACCTTTGGTTTTGATTACTGTTGTATGCAGTTAAATGTACTGGTTGTCTTTCTAGAAGTACAACTGCAGTAGCTTTTTTTTAAAAAAAATTTTTTGAACAGTCTTCTGTTTCTCAAAGAGCGTAACAGGTACACACAGGTTGAGGAAAAGATGACAGTACACCGATCCTTGTGCATCAGAATACAAACTGGTCACCAGAGTCTGAACGGAATTCCTGCATTGTAGACTTGGGTGAATTTTATTTTATTTAGAAAGCCTCTTAAAAATTTCAGTGCAGTCTAACCGTAAGCAGAATACCTCAACACTTGAACCACATTTCCAGTTTGGTATGGTAACTGGATTCTCTATCAGAAAAGTTTAACAACTGTTATGCTTGCGAAGCAGTACTTTGGGCAAATGAACTCTACTGCGTTGTTTTGAAAATTCATTATTTTTGAACACACTTCCCTTTTACCAAACATATGCTGTAAATTACATATTTCAAGCCTACAATGAGACAGCACTCAAAGTTACATAAATTGTCATGATGAAGGGTGCAATTAAAATCAATAAGCAGTTTCAAATAGCATACAGATCATTAGCTAACTGAAATAAAACTTGTTAGAAGAATTGTTCACTTGCTTCGAAGAAGTACCACGCTATAATCAGCAATATACTACATGCGAAGAAAGAAGGTGGCAGTTGTCTTTTATCTTTTACAAAACAGAACAACAGCATTCAGAAGTGTACAGGGTAACGTGTACCTATAGAAAAAAATGAATGTGTGTTTTGAAAAAGTGACAATATATTAAATTTACGTTTCATTTCAAAATACGCAGTAATGGAGGTGTTCAGCATGGGAGGGAATGTGGAACTATTTCAAGCAGAAAGAGAACAGAGTATTATACCTTCTGAACAGCAGAACAGAGGCCAACACCTGTCCTGCCTCCCACCCAACAAACACACTTTCTCACCATTTTGAACTCTATTTTAGTTAAAACCACTAAAAAACTTCTTCAGTTGTTTGAGAAACAATTTTCTCCGTTCAAAAATTCAGCTTGTCTACCAGAAGTGATTTATTCCATCTCAGAAAGAACCAAGAAAGCAGAAGAAATACTATATTTAAATACTGTATTTGCTACAGAATTTAACTGGTTATTTATTATGATATTTTCCAAAATAAACTTTAGGATTCCTTAAATACATCAAGAATTAAGAGCACAGTAAGACTGCAGCAAGCTTCAGTCATAACAGCAAAGAGCAGCACAGCGCCAGCTCTTTCCTCTTCACTTACCTGCCTTCTGCTCCCGGTGAGCGCTGGGTTTTCCAGAACACCAGGTCAGGTACCGTAACAGCTGAGAGTTATACGGAACCATACAGCAGCTCTAGAATTGCTCTTTGTAACATAAAGAGCAACTAACTTCATGGGGTAACAGATGTCATTTTGGACCTTACGACTTGTTTGGGAAATGACTTGCTCTCTCCAAGTCCATTCTTAACTGTTACTATCATACAATACTGCAGTAGAAATAATGCGCAGAATACAATACCACGCATATGCTTAAAATTTTACTGAAAAATAAAAATCAGTAGTCTAAATCTACTCTTACATTAACATATTAAAATGCAGAATAAAGTTTAGAAATTTTATAAAATTCATCATATTTCAGAATTGTATATACCTGTTTTATCCGTTAGTAAATAAACTAATCGTCCCAACTCTTCTGGTATGGTGCTAGTTCGAACAACTGTTCCAGGAATATTGTCATCTTTCATAATCATCCACCCATAGGCTGCCTTACCCATGTCCAAGTTCACACGTAAACTGCAAAGGAAATTTATATCATCATCAGTGTGAATATCAGGCAAAGTGAAAGTTATAAAAATAAATCTAGAAGCTCTTTTTAGGATACCTGAACGAAAAAAAAATCTTAAAATTATATTCAACAAAAATTTTGGAACAGTGTTTTTGTTATGTATTTGTAGAGGACATATCACATTAGAAATACAGGCTCCATCCCAGAGTTTTAGCAGCTACTGCAATATGAACAAATGCAACACCATGCCTTCTGCAGGAGAGATTGTAACACTCTGGAGATTCTTGACATAATTACATTACTACACCTATACAGATGAGAATATCATATACACTTTATCAACAGGACCAGATAACTCGTCAAGTCACAGTTTTTATCTGTTAAAAACCCACCAACACCTGTGTTTTCTTTATGATGTGAAAGCGCAAATATTTTTGTACCTCTTCAAGTCACTGTTTTTTAAGAAACTTTTTCCTTTAGAGGAAAGTACAACTATATTTGTCAACTTCTCTTTCCCACCACAGCCAATCAACAATACTGCTGTCCTTCCAAAATGTAGTTACAGGGGCTCTCTACTGCAAAAAGAGAATCCTGCCCAAGCACCAAAAGTGGGCTGGAGTCACTACTGCCAGCAGCAACCTGTACTACAAATTGGGATTTGCTGCAAAATTTGCTGATTACACATACAACTGAAAAATAAAAAGATTTCTTTTTCCCGTACACTCAGTGTCTGCATATTTATTTGTTCTTATTTCCATGTCTGTCTTACACGAATTAATTTCCCTTGCACCTTGTATTCCTGTGTTATAATAAAATAAATAAATAAGTTAACATAAAATAAATAAAAAAGTCTTCACTCAAGCTGATCGGAGTTAACTTTAATGACATGAATCTTGCCCAAAATCAAATGCTTCAACTCAAAACTCTATACCACATTGTTCTAGAAGTTTAAAATACTAGTTTCCTTTATCTATTCACCACGTTCTGCAACCATGCCAGAGGAACAGTGACCAGGGAACAGGCACATGTTCATTTCTGTTGACTGTAACAGAAATACTGAAGAAACAGCTAGGACAGCGGCTCTGTGAACTATTTGTAGCTAATTTGCCCAGGCCACAGAACTCAAAACTCCAAAGTTTTGTAACAGGTTTACAGAAACGTGACTCTTAAAACCGTTCAAAGGTATGCATCAAGGCCAAAATACTGCTAATGTACTTCAGCCCTGTCCTCGTACAACTGCAGAGACAAAGGGATTGTGAACTACCTGAGGCAACAGCGAGTCACAAACTGCAGTATCCCATGAGGAGATGCATTTAACCAGAATTGTGGGAATAACTGAAATTTCAGTACATACTGAAAAAAATCAGTGTATTCCACATCTCCTCTTGCGTGAATGTGTACAGCAGAAGACAACGCATGTTCTAGCACACAAAGATTCAAGTCTTTTCGATACAAGATTCTTCACCATTCAAGCCAGTCTTTTGTTCTTTAATTAGCTCTTATTTTTCCATTAAAATCAGTAGCAGCAGGAAACCGTCCTTCTACTTGGTGATGTACCCCAATTACTTTTGCAATATCATGCCTCATTCAGCTGTCCTCAGACATGCAAATATAGGAAAAAAAATTAGGACAGACAACAGAAAAAGGACAACAGAAAAAGGACTCTACCAGATTCTTTTTATTGAAAATGTTATAGTATAACAAGGAGAAAAATACTGGAAGTCACTTGTCTCGTACTGGTTAACTGCAGTTGTACCCTGTCTTACTCAATCCAGAGCCAGTACTGAGCTACCGGTGCTTGTATCACATGTGTCTGTCAACCTGCGGAGTTAGAATATAAGAACCAATGTAACACACTTCACAATGAGCTATGTATTAGTCAACAGAAGGAACAGCAAAAGATTTACTTCTCTTGGGGATGAGAATCATAGAATCATTAAGGTTGGAAAAGACCTCAAGGATCATCAAGTCCAACCATCAACCCAGCACCACCCAACCCACCAACCCATGTCCCCAAGCACCACATCCACACGTTTCTTGAACCCCTCCAGGGATGGCGACTCCACCACTGCCCTGGGCAGCCTGTTCCAATGCCTCATCACTCTTCCCGTGAAGAATTTTTTTCTAATATCCAGCCTAAACCTCCCCTGGTGCAACTTGAGGCCATTTCCTCTTGTCCCATCACTTGTTCCTTTAGAGCAGAGCCCAGCACCCGCCTCACTGCACCCTCCTTTCAGGCAGCTGTAGAGAGTGATGAGTTCTCCTCTCAGCCTCCTCTTCTCCAGACTGAACCCCCCCAGCTCCCTCAGCCGCTCCTCTTCAGACCTGTGCTCCAGACCCTTCCCCAGAAGGGTGAACCTGCTGGTTAGCCAGCCAAGGAAAAAAGATGCTGTCTAGCTTGAGCCAAGAAACACAAGCACGCTCACTTCACTTAAGAACAGTAGCCATTTGCTCTAGCCAGGGGTAAGCAGAGTAACTGAAGGATGAAAGCTGCTCATCACCCCACTTCAGAGAGGCATTGTGGGCTCTATTTTTTTTCTGCCTGGGCTACTGAGACTGGAATTCGGCAATGAAAGCTCTATTTCAGAGCTCCAATTGCAGGTACATGGCACACACAGAGGGCAAATCCACACGGCTGCTCTGCCAACAGAGACCGACAAAGTCATTCTGCAAGGAAAAACTGTACTCCAGTAAGATTACACCAGAAAAGTCTCTCAAAGCTGAAGTGCAGGTCATATCTTCACTTGCATCTTCTATAAGCATGTGTGTTACCTGGTTTTGATGTTCTGAATGCTCCCTATTTGCATTTAATCTGGTTTAAATAGAATTTAGAGGTAAGGAAAAAAAAAAGAAAAAAGAAAGACAGCTTCTCTTGCTGGGCGGTGAGGAGAAATCTGTATTTCAAAGCCTAGAGGCATTTTAGGAATTACCCGAGCTTTCCAGCACGCACCGCCAAGTGGAACAGTGTACCGCTACAGAGATACTATGCTTACTCAACACCAAGCTACTGTCAGTGCCTGACAATGTTGGCTATCATTTCTCATAAATACTTTGCAGACATTACATTACCAAAACCATTTTAAATTCACTAGTTTTTAAATCCTTCTCAATTTCACCCATTTAAAATCACAGAACCACAGAATGCTTTGGGCTCGAAGGGACCTTAAAGATCATCCAGTGCCACCCCCTGCCATGGGCAGGGACACCTCCCACTAGCCCAGGTTGCCCAAAGCCTCATCCAGCCTGCCCTTGAACCCCTCTAGGGATGGGGCATCCACAGCTTCTCTGGGCAGCCTGGGCCACTGCCTCACCACCTGCACAGGAAAACATTTCTTCCTCACATCTCATCTCCCATCTCCCCTCTTTCAGCTTCAAATCGTTCCCCCTCATCCTATTCCCACACCCCCTGATCCAGAGCCCCCCATCTCTCCTGTAGCCCCCTTTCAGCACTGGAAGGTGCTGGAAGGTCTCCCCGGAGCCTTCTCTTCTCCAGGCTGCACACCCCCAACTCTCTCAGCCTGTCCTCAGATGGGAGCTGCTCCAGCCTCGGATCATCTCTGTGTCCCTCCTCTGGACTCACTCCACTGGGTCCGTGTCCTTCCTGTGCTGACTCCACACACATCAGTTATTAATGACAACACACAGAACATCATCGTACGTGGCATTAGCGCACTGTTGCATCAGTAATGCTAATTTTTAGCAAATCCATTAACGTGCAATCTTTAGACACAGTATGTTAATAGAGGCATAACAGTGTGAAGTTTCTTGTCTCTCAACCTCAGCACTAGTCACCCTAGAGCAGGCAAACCGCAGGCAACTTTTATTCAGCTTGGGGGTTAATTCCATTTATTCCAGGGTTGCATTCCTCTGCAATTCCGCTTCAGAACAAATAAATAAGACAACATTTCAGAATTGACATTGCTTTTTACTACAAGTTAAAACCAGATATTTTTGTTTTTATTCCCTCAAAAAAAAATCAGTAGTGTTTTAGGTTAAAGAAATTCATACTTACAAGACTTCTAAATTCCATTTTTTCCCAAATGGTAATAACACAAGGGCCCTTTGTAAAGAATTCTATTTTTTAGTCAAAATGGACAAATATGCCAGTAAACAAGGGCCTTCACTGAGAAAGTTTCAGACAAATACATTATCAGAAACTCCAGAAACATTCTGCCTTTCACAACTTGCTGAAAAACCATTAAGACCTAATAAAGTTAGCAATGACGACTTGTGAACAAAGCGATACTGTGCCTAATTAAAATTTAAGGATGAATCTGCTTTAAAATCGTATGATAGTTTTATTTGAGCTTTGGCACACAGGAAGAACTTTCTGAGCAGCTCTGTACATAAGCAGAAGTTTTGTAGCAAAAACCACAGCCCTGCCAAAACCCCAGATACAGCAGGAGTACCCACAGTGGTACCCACTTTTTAAAATAAATGAAATAACAGAGATGTAGTCTTTTTATTTTCAGGACTTCCTTCTAAGTGAAATACTGAAGATCATATTTGGGTCACGTCAGTACCCAAACCAGTACCCAATCCCCTATGGCTCTGCCTCCTAACCTCCCTACCTGCCTGGAAAGTTAACACTTCACAGGAGGCGATTTCTGGAGCCTGACAATTTCTATTTACTGTCACTAGACAAAGAAAATAAGAACAAAATAGAAGTTATTTCAAACACAATATTCTATCAAGATCTAAATAAATAAAAATCAACCCACATTCCATCCCTTTAATTTCCTCTAATTCCCCTTCTCCCATATTTTATTTGGAGAGGAAACTTGAATATAACACTCCTTTTGTGTTTAGCCCACTATATACACTTTTATTTCGTTTTTTTCTGCTCTCTGTCTGATACTCCCAAGAAGAGCCTCAGGTCTGTGTTCTTGTTTGCTTCACAACTGGTATCACTAGTTCTCTTGGACCAATTTTTCTATATTTTGTCTATTATGTAAGGATATAAAAGGAAATGAAAGAAAGTACACACAGCACTCTCCATCCCACACATTTATGCTTCAATACGTGTAGCAAAAAATGTGTATCACCATGTACTGCGACAGCGACTGTGGCATGTGCCGTTTTCAAGGGCCACATGCAACCTAGGTATCGATAATTAGACATTGCAACACGGGCAGAACTTAAAACCTCAGGAGGAAATCTGGGGAATAATTAATGAGAAAAATTAATCTATGAATTTCTTACAGGCTGAAAACACAGCGGAGTGCATAATACAAATAGGACACATGTCAAATGAGTGCCTTGGCACAAGAGATGTAGCATATGCAGCTCAAAATAACAATAATTACTTCCTATTAAAAATGTTCCTTTGTTAGTTTTACATTTATCAGGTCAGATGCCTTCTTTCATTAAACCTCTTATACAACGTTGGCAATATTGACATTAGATGTCTAGTACAAATATTTTTTTTAAAACATGAGTATTTTTAGTGTATTCCAGACAAAACTGGCATTACTTACTGTAATACCATAAGATCAAAACCACAAAAACACCTAGGAGCAACCAGGCAACGTTGCAATGTTAAAAAGGAAAAAGATCTACTGCAGTAGATCAGTTTAAAAAAGGACTTTTTTTTTTTTCAGAAGCACACTGAATAAAACCTCCTTTTTCATATTTGTATGATCCAGGACTGGATATTAATAAATTTCAGATACAAAGCTTCCTAGCACTTTTTTCCTCACTGAAAACAGGCTAACATAACTTGAATGATTTTCTTTAAATGTTCCTCTTAACAAGAAAAAAGCAGCTGGGAGCCAGGTAGTGCCCCAAAACTTCACAACTTAAGTGCAAGGCAGTTCCTTCCCAATGTTTGGGACAGCTTATTTTGCCAGAACGGCTTAGTGGCCAGGAGCCTTGGGGTGTCTGAAGGACAAAAAACATTTCGGCTTCTGTGTATACCAAAACTCCTTCAGCTCCTCCGGCTGTCTGCAAACAGGAGAAGCTGGGAGGGAGCACAGCCCCAGTTACCAGCCCAGGATTTGATTTTAGGTTCAGGATTGAGACCCAGAGTGGCCAATAATCTATCCCATAACATACCCATCATGCCCAGTGTATAGGTGAGGACCCTCCGGAAGATCGGCCCTTTTGGTTCCGGATCTCTTTTGCTCTGGGTCATCTCGCTCCAGGTGGTCGCTCTCCCAAGGCCTTCCCCCCCCACCCCAGTCAGCTCTGGGTCTGGGACGCTCGGACTGTTCTCTCCGTTCCGTTAGTGTGGTTTCAGGACTCTCCCTCCTCCGGGATCTTTAGCCGGGAACAGGCTGAGCCTTGGTCATTGGCTGGGGGGGCAGTGTCACTGTGTGTCACTCATTTGTATATAGGATTATTTTCAATATTATTGCAGTTTAGTTATTAAATTGTCCTTATCTCAACCCACGAGTCCTTTTTTCCCTTTACCCCTTTAATTCTCTCCCCTATCCTCGGGTGGGGGGGGGAATTGCACGAGTGGGTATGTGGTTTGGCCCCCAGCCAAGGGCAAACCCATCCCAATGTTGAAGAAAACCAGACAAGGAATAAACAAAGTTCCATCACGTGGTGGTGGAGGCGACGGAGTTCAGTGGTGCAGCACCATCACTAAGCCTGGCCTTTTACTTGGCCTTGGCTGTCATTTCCGAACCAATTACTACGGCAGCTCAAGTGAGCTGATGAAGAGGTGGTACAACTAAAGGCCAGGGGAAAGGACAGAACTGCTTTGTGGCGAGGCTCTCTCTTCTCTTGTACTCAAAAATACAAATATTGGTAACCGTGTCTCTGACAGCTTTTTTTTTTTAAATTAAAACTAAAATGACTGCTCAAATTAGTAGCTGCAAAAACTGAAGGAAAAACTCCTCAAGGCTTACATGATTTGTATTGGAATTTTAAATCCTTATGGTACACATCTTCAGTTCCACACAAAAAGGAAATTAAAACTGTCCCAATAAAAACACAAGCCTGATTTTAAAAAGATATAAAATTAAAAAGAATGTATCTATAACCCCAGTGGCAGAGTTAAACTGAGTAACCAGGTAAAAGCATAACCATGACAAAGCTCTACCTCATCCTCCCCCACCTGAGGGGCTGAGTTTTCATTAGCATGATTGGTTTTGCCCTTTGCCTTTTGTCATTCAGAAAATAGACAACCCCAAAAAATGCCAGTTGTTAAACAAAAGGACCTTACTATTAAAAAAAAAAAAAAAAAAAAAAAGCCATACCTGAGGAGAGGTGCTCCCCGCACCCTGCTATGTGATAACTGCACTGACATAGTCAGATAAGATCTTGGAAACTAACGGAGAATATATTACAATTATTTATTTTATTTATAACAAGTAACGAAATGGTCTCTGGGACACTGGAAGAACCCATGCATAGGCACTAATGCATCCCAAACTGGCTAGAGCCAACTAGAAAAAAGCTCAAGAATACCAAGGAACATGAAAAAACTCAGAGAATGGGTTAGCGTAATCCTAGAGAGATTTCTTTAGTTTTGGACAATCTCTCAAGGGCTTGCTTTTTATCCTCCTTTCCCCATAAATTTTAAGAAATTCAGATAGATTCACTTTGCAGGGAGGCAGATTGCCTATGGAGGCTCCCTGGGCTACGCTTCTTCCACAAGGTTAAAGGAAACGTCAACTATGGAGCAATTTTTAAGGGACAAACGTTTCTGGAAGCGTGGGGCTGTTCAAAAGATTTTGCCCATAACTTAGAGCCAACAAAGAGCTGGGCTAAGCTTTCAATGGCTGTTTACTATTTCTCCAGCTTGCTTCACTCCTTGTACAGTACAGAACATGTGCAGTATTGTGGGCTGGGCTTTTTTTGGGGGTGGTGGGACACAGGTGTTGGCTGTTGGGGTATTTTTTGTTTGGCTGTGTCGGGATTTCTTTCCAAGTCACTTTATGTTTATACTCCTGAAGTCTCACACGCCCCACAGTAATACTCTTCACAAAGGGAAGCAACACTGACCTAGAGGAGCATTTAGGACGCAGCTGAACCACAAGCTGCTCCGTGGAGCAAATAAAAAGTTCCTCTTTCTATTAGCTACAGGGGGGGGGTTGCACAGAGATCTCTTAAACTCTGCTAACTGTTAGTTACCTCCTCCTGATGATCTTCACCAAACATGTCTTGCCATGGAAAATTATTTTCATTGCATACCTGGAATTTCCCTTGCCCTGCAAACCAAAAGCCAAACGCAACTGCAAAAAAAGTTTCATATTTAGAAACTTCCTGAATTCGCTAAAACCATCAGTCAACACATTTCACGTGTGCATGAGTTCAGATACGCTTTGCCTTTACCAGTCAATCCTCATCTCCCACATCCATTTCCCCTATTGTTTCCCCCATATAGATATTTTAAAAACAATGAGAGGACACAACACTTGGTGCTCCAGTGTCATTAGTCTTGTAATTTTTGTCTCCAAGAGTTTACACTCCAAATACAGCCTAAAGAATAAGTCATTTTCATGCTTAACATCCAGAAGAGAGGAAAAGAAGTGCAGTTATATTTGAAGACCATCATGACTGGAGTTGTTGGTTTTGCTGACAGTGTGGGAAGTGACCCTGTATACAAATGATCTGAGCTGAAGAAAAGTTGGCACAGAAACAGACAAACCTCTAGAGAGAATGCATTCTCTGATGGATTCCTGACTGATCCTCCACAGAGTAACTATACGGTCCATCTCAGAACTAAACCGATCACATCCTCCAATATTTCTGCTTTGTATATTAGCTCCCACAAGCAACTGAAAAATAGAATTAGGTGTATCCTAGGAATTTTTTTCGGAAAAGGACTATTCCACAAGTCCAGGAAACAACTCTTGAGTTGAAAATGAGCTGCTCCATGAACATATTTTTCAGTGGCACACGTTGAACTCTCAATATAGAGTCAAATTTACTTACACCACCTACACACTCTTAATCCTCTTGCATCCAGTAACAAAGATATATCTGTCTTTTAACCATTTTAATAAGTTTTGGCTTAGTATGTTTATTATGGAAGAACACAGTGACCGACAAGCGATCCTTTATACTTAGCTCATTTTTTTTCCCTTCCCCTCCATGTCTTTGATGATTACGTGCATCTTTCAGCAACACGCAGACTTTACTTCTCACTTGAATGCAGCACTTTTTGACTCTTCATATGGATAAGTCGCTTAACGCTCAGTAACTGTGCATGTACGGGGGGAATGATGACACCACCTGAACAGCAGCATCATACAAGCAGTAAGGGAGTTATGACAATGACAGTGTTCAGAAAGACACCACAAAACAGAATGTGGATATAAAAACCAAGAGCCAGTTAAAGGAATTGGAAACTGACTGGTTTCTACAACGACATCTCCTCAACTCCCCAGCAGATCTGCTGGAACCTTCTCCTCCAGCTCCCCAAAAGAATGAGTTGCTCTTGCAACACAAAAGCAGTATAAAAATACAAGTCCTTTAAATTAAGACAGATACTTCCTGAGGGTCAGCTTGGTCAAATACGACACAGTGCCCTTCACATTGATGTGTACTTAAAAAATGTCAACACAGTAACATGTAAGTCACGTAAGCTTAGATCAAAATATCTAATGAAATCCTGCTTTTTATTTTTCTTATACTACATGGATCTAAATATTGTGTGCAAACTTGAAGGGATAGGTTTTAAACCTAGATACAGCCTAGTTGCTGCTGTGTGGCTAGCCACTGCGCTTAGTGAATGTTGTATCGCAAACCAGAGAGTTCCTGAGAGCATTTAAAATTAACAGTCACCTTAATCCAAACACTGGGTAACTTAACAGGAGAGAGTATTTCCATTTTGCAAAGGCAATACCCATTCAAGGAAAAAAATTCATTTCAGAGTCAGTGTTCTCAATTCTGTGTCCACAGAAGACTTGATTACACATGTGGATATTATTTCCTGCTCCAGTTTATCTGCAATTTGAATATACAGTACTCATGCTTAATGAATTAATTAATTCAGGGCAAGTCTCTACTTGGTTACACATGTTAAAAGTCCTCTCATTGTAAAAGCGCATCTACATTATTCAGCCATTCAGTTTAAATGAACTGTTGTAGTAAAAAGTCTGTATTTTCAACCAGAGAAATAGAACACTTTCAGTATTTAAGGCATTAAATATAAAATTCAAAAAAAGTATCTAACAGTTCATTCAAATACGTTTCCTAAAACCACGTTCTCAAATATACCAAGATTGTATCCTTATTAATACATTTATGCTAGTAAAGGATTAGATATCCTGATTACTCCAGCAAGATGAACATTATACAAAAAAAAAAATACAACAGTATTGTTTTCTGTACAGTGATCCTTCAAGAATCAGCAGATTTGTTGGCACCTTCTTCTTCAGCTTCCTGATAAGATCAATTTCCTTCGCAGTGAGAAGTAGGTATAAATTTCAAGAAAGCCACATTCAGTGAAATTAGACATCTGTGTTTTTCTTTCATTCTTATACATACCTGATCGGGATGATATAGGAAAACAGGAGGAGGAACCGGAAAAGGTTGCGATACCATGGACCTACAAATCCTTGCAAGGTTACCATAACAACTGATAGTGCAACTAAAGCCAAAAACAGGGCTTTGGTCAGTTGATTCAACTCCAGGTCCAGCAAGCCAACCTAGAGGAAGAAGTACAAAGCAGGTTATCATGACTTTTTCTTAAATTGATCCTTCTGCAGTGCAAACACTTAGCTATCATCGGCTCTTTTATTCCTATTAAAAATCCATGCACTTGTAATACTTAACTGCATTTTGGTAACCAAACTGATTATTGTTGCCATGCTTGAATGCAACAGATGTTCCCCAGTTCCAGGACAGTAACAATTCCCAGAACCAGTGTGAATTGTCCCAGCCAGGCCCTCGAAACGCCTTTACGTCCGACACATCCCTGCTTCATCCCCTGATCCACGATAGGAACACAGGAGGACAAGGAGAAAAGACAATTAAAGATGAACAAATGAGCAGGAACAATTACCTTCTGTCATGCATGCAGCAAAAATACTGGCACTGTGGATTCGTAGGGTGGCTACTGCTCATTTGCTGGTAGAAAAAAAGACCCGTTGGAGTCAAGAATCAATGGACAAGTGGGACAGAGCTACTGTCTCATTCATACAGGCAGTGTACTGTGACTTGTAACTATACTCCCATACCAGTCTGTAAATCTGAACTAATTTCACAGAAACAATTTTTAATTGCATGAAGCTTTGAGTTCTTCAACATAACAAAAAAAAACAATCAAGCGGAATATTCATTTTCAAAGCAAAATAGCAGAACAGAGCTTCAGCTATTCTCAAGTAAAAACATGTTACATTTAGAGACATTTTAGCAAAAAAATGATGAAGGGCTATCTTTCACCCACTGTTTCTCATGAAAAAATATTTTTAAGCTATGTAACTAAGACTCTCACCATTTCAATAATGTTTGCTGTAAGCTAAGGATTTATACTCCACTTTTTGGGATGCTCTTGCAGTCAGTAAAATATGTGGGAAAACGATGTCGGGAAGAGTTTCCTGGGCCCCGCCACAGACTCCCCTTTTTATTTCCAAGCCTTGCCAGTAAGGCCAGTAAAACACAACACTTCCTTAGATAACAAACAGTCCGCAAAAGAGACACTTTAAATATAGTCCTTAAAAATTCCAGCAATCTTGCTTACACACGGGCTGTCCCTTCCCTAGAGAACCCGGCAGCTGAAGACCACAGCGGCTGATTTATCAGCTGCATTTAAAAAGCAGCACAACGGGGACAAATATCTTGCAATTTCCGCTGCTTCAACTACTACATAGTTTATGCTTGAATTATTGAGAAAAATAGGTTTTTGGATTAAAATGAAGAAAAATGAAGCCAGGGAAGTAGAGCATGTTTCAAAGCCCAGATCCTTTTGCCTTGACAAAGGCAGCCTAAGTTTCAGGCCTCGCTGAGGATCAGATGAAGTCATTATTCATTCAGTCAGGGAAAAAAGACTCAATTACCTCAACCTAAAGATGCTATCAATGAATGCAAAGTGCATATTTTACTCTATTCATCCAAATCCCATTAAAAAGTGAAAGGAATGATTTAATCTGGCCTTCTAGAGTTGGTCTTTTTTTGTAATAAAATAAAGAATCACTGTCTTGCAATATGCATAACGACTACCTCACACTTTTTTTTTTTTTTCCCCTGCATCACAGTAGTGAAAGCCTATCTCTCCCCTCTGCTCCCCACAAAAACCCCACCCCAGAACATAAATGAATAAAGAGCTTCTTTGGAAAGAATGCCACTTTTTGGACAGAAACATTAAATTTAGTCCACTGCACACTGATACGCAGCTCATTCAAAGCATTAATACCTTTCTAATTGATGAAGACAGATGTGAATACAAGTTTGGAATCCAACAAAAATGTGTTTAGAGAGGCATTAGGAGAATAAAAAAGTTGATGATGCAAAATTTCACACAAGAAATCTCTTGCTCACGAACACTTGGTTTGTTAGTAATAATGTCATCCTCTTCGACACAGGTGACAGCAAATTTTAATATTTCCATTTGCTATATAGCAAAGGAAGGCAATTGCAAAACCCTACGTAAGAAGGCACCACAAAGTAAGTTTTAACAGAGTACATTCTCCATTTCTCAAAAATTTGTTACTATAAAGTACTGAAATATACTTAATTAGTCTAATTCTGTGCCTTGCCACATAAACAACTTCTGCACTCAAACTAACTAAACACTGCTCAATGTCTAGGTACATTTCCCGTAGAAATTCACTAACATCCTCTACAATTCAGCTGAATGTTGGAAAAGTGCGAAAACTTCATTCTACTACATTGTGGTTTTACCACAGCATTTGCCAACTACACCGTCTTAAAGTGAATTCTTTCCTTTTGAAAATAATAATAATGAGAATAATTATGACAATGTAAGAGATGAGTCAAGAATTGGAGTAATTTTCCACATTTATTGCTATTTCCCATATTAGAAAAGCAAATTTTCTTCTACTTGTCATAATATTTGTTCTGTTTGAAACAAGTGTGTTAACAAAATGAAACACACCACTGGAAATTTTAATCTCCACGGGAAAATTTGTATGTAATGTCTAAGACAACCACAACAGTTTTGCAAAGGGGCTGCTCTACATTAATGAACACAATAATTGCCTGTATAATCTAAAATGCTACTAATGGCAACAACTGCAAATCCATTTAGCTCCTCTTTTAATTTATCCACATAGTTTTAAATAGCTAATGGTTCTCAGTAAAATAATGGCTTATGCCATCAATAAAATCATGGCATTCTCCACCTGCACCAAAAAAAAAAACCACTAGAAGTTATTAAAGTACTTTATTTTTGAATGAGAGAGTGATTAAAGGTCTAAACTTTACATTTTGGACCACAAGGCATAAATCATGTTAAAAATCTTACTTTGATTAGCAAAAGTTGAAAGCAACAAAATACCTTTCTGACTGCTGAAGTAGAACATGAATGGCAACATTGCTATTGCTGCCCTAGATGCTTAACGTTTGGGAAAGGTTATCCTCTGAAGGTATTATTGTAGTAATAGAACAATTCTTCCAACATTAGAAAAAGCGTTTTACTTGGAAAATACATTTTTTTTTAATACTAGAATACTAAAATGCAAAATTTTATAATTAAATGTTGCACAATGGTAAAGATTTCTCAACTTAGTCTAGTGCAGACATTTTTTATTCAATTACAGTTTAAAGTGCATTAGAAATAATGGCTTATAAATAGCCCTTTTAAAGTGCCCTACTTCAATACCACTGAAATATTAAGGCACTATCTTAGGAGATACTTCCCCCCCAACCAAATTCTTCCATGAAGGTAATTATATTTCAGTAATCAGTCTGGTTCTGCGCTGACAAAGACCATACCGACTACAACGAAATTTCATGGTATATATGTTTGAGATAGGCTTTGGCTTTAATTTGCACTATAAATAAAAACATTTTCTTTCCTATTCTTAATATATGCTCTGAACTTAACTTTAGTAAACCTTGAATATTAGTCAATTATTCATGTTTTCATTAATTCTAGTCTAAACTTAGATGTACCAGCTCTGCAGGCAGTAAGGTAAATGTTTAAAAATACTAAAATTCAAATAATAGATCTTTCTTCTTTGAGCTGACAAAAACAAGCTTTGCCTAAGAAAAATGATTAATGGCATTTCATAATTCATTAAAAAAATGTATTTAGACTACAATATACAGTTAGCTGCATGTATCCGAACCCGTATGGCATTCTACAACGTTACACCTTTCCTACAGTCCGTAGGAATAACAGGTGTTTAATCTGTGCTTAAGTAAATAGCCACATCGTTATTTGTTTACCTTCATCTTTGACACTAAAATCACGTACGGCAACTTTGGCATCTGTAAATGTTTCTTCTTTGTCAAATCTCCTAATTCTAAGGTTATTCCTCTGACTCCAATTCTTGACTGCTCAGCAATCCACATAACCACATTAAGCTCGTATAACTATGAGCCAAACCAAGTGAATTCAAGTTTCAGAAGCAACTTTCCTTAATTCACTGTACTTAAGTAATGGCCTGACAAATACGTCTCTCTAGAAGGCTGTCTGGATTAACATAACCCCATCAAATCCTGCGTATGGTATGTTACACTTTTTAATCAATATCTTACTCTTTCTTTTAAGCAGTAGATTCAAAGGCAGGGAAAGGAAAGCAAACACTGAAACACATAAAATGACCATTTAGTGAAAAAAAAGTCATCGAGCCCTGCTTTTTTCTCAGCTCCATTTTCAAACATCCCCATCACCTGCTTGGCTGTGAGAGCACCAATGACAAACCTTGAACCCATTTTCTGAAGCACTAAAAACCTACTCCAAATTCTATTCATCATAGATTTAGAGCAATAATTGTGGTGGTGTGTGCGCGGAGTAGAACCTTAGTAAAACTGAAATAAACTTTAGTTATTTAGTCCACTCCAGTGGAGTTACACAAAAGTAACGGCCAGAAAATAGTCCTGTTGGTTCCAGTAACATTCTCTATATTTCCTTTGTCATCCTTCATGCTGGTTTTAATGCAACCCAACATAACTTTGACCAAACTGAAATATCTAGCATTATGTGAATATTGCAGGTTTATGGAACTGAATTATGTCTATTCACTGATTTTGAGAAACATTTTCAGACATTTAGCATTAATTGTATCCCCAAAGAGACAAATTACAATTACTTGACTGTATTATTACAAAAAAACAGCAAATATCCAACAGACAGGCATTTCACAGAATCACAGAATCACAGAATGTTAGGGATTGGAAGGGACCTCGAAAGATCATCTAGTCCAATCCCCCTGCCAGAGCAGGAACACCTAGATCAGATCGCACAGGAACGCATCCAGGCGGGCTTTGAATGTCTCCAGAGAAGGAGACTCCACAACCTCTCTGGGCAGCCTGTTCCAGTGCTCTGTCACCCTTACTGTAAAGAAGTTTTTTCTCATATTCAAGTGGAA
>WKFP01014259.1:228364-230864 GCA_011057875.1 Pterocles orientalis
CTGGACTGCGGATGGCTGGCTGAGTAGGCCTTCCAGCAAATATCAGGGTAGTTAAAATCCCCCACAATAACCAGGGCCTGTGATTGCGAGGCTGCTACCAACTGCCTGAAGAAGGCCTCGTCAACTTCCTCGTCCTGATCCGGTGGCCTGTAATAGACACCCACGACAGTATCGCCCATGCCAGCCTGTCCCTTAATTCTCACCCACAAACTCTCAACTCGCTCGTCGCCCACCCCTGGACAGTACTCAATACATTGAAGTTGTTCTTTCACGTAAAGAGCAACTCCCCCCCCTCGCCTCATGGTTATCATGTAAAGGAAGAAGAGCAAGTAGAAAATGGTTTTTTGAATGTTTTGATGTGTATTCAAATACAGAGGTTTAAATGCTCTTAAAAGCAAAATAAGTTTATTATATTTTGAAATTACCCTTCTGACTTGCCTTTTTTTTTTTACTTTAAAAGCTATTCATAACTGCATGATATCTATGTTCAAAATAAACAAACCACTGTAGGAACAAAATTCCCTTTTGTAGCTAGCAAAATGTATAATGCTAAAAGAAAACAAAGACTTGAAACATTTCTTCCCTCTCTCTGCCTACTTTATTCATCCATTTTATATTGTTGCCTTTTCCAGGCTCAACATCATCCAAGTTTGGATACTCAAAGTGAAACTTAAAAGCCCTCTCCAGGATTTCAGCCCTTCCCAGCTCAATCTGCTCCAATAAAAACGGGAAGTGTGCTGTATCCACAACTCCAACAGTGGGCTCAGCAGCCTGGAGTGAGACAGTCACTTTGACAACTAGTGGCCACAGATTTCACAACCACTGACTCTTTTTCAGTTGTGTCCTGTTTTATCCTAATGCCAACGATCTCTAGGAAAACACTGTGTTTTAGAAGATCAAAATGAGATCAATTGAAGGTGACCCATCCTTAATGTCCAGTTGACTATAAATCTGATTTTCATTAACACTTTTGCTGTTTGCTCAACTATCCCAACGTCTCTAAACATTCTTCAATCGGATGTCTCTTTTTAGAATCCGTCTTTAGATACAGCAGTGAAGCCTCTACCTTATTTCAGCGTTTTGCTCCAATTTGACTGCAGGCTAAAAAGGAGAATTGGCAGCGGCTAAAGCCATGACATGTACAGTTTGGTCAGCAGAGGGTGCCCGAGATCGGTGCTAGCTGTTCTCAAAAGCTGTCCGTGGGTAATGCAGAACCAAGCATCACCGACAGCATTGATCTCGTTTGGGTTCATTATTTGAAGGACTTTAACAATTCAGACTGTGTACCGCATCTATTATATTTCCTCCTTAGCAAGAAGTTACACTTCGTGTACCTTGATGCAGCCAGACTTGCACCTGAAGGTGCCCGTTGTCAGATGCTGTGCGACCGTCCGTTCTCCAGCTTTGCTGTGTATTCATCGCATACAAGAATGATAAAACCATGCAGAGAGCATATTAAGAAACTGGAAAGGTTAACGGCTTCTTAAACTCTGGCATCCATACAGAGATCATCCTAAGTAACATCCCCTCCTCCTCTTCCTCTTAGAAGCTATCCATTGAAAACGTTTTCTCAAGATCACCCATCAATTTAGAATAATTACATCAAGAACTAGTCATACTGGGGACTTCAACAACCAAAAGCATTCACACAGCAATTTTTTTTCAATTTAAAACAACCTGCACTTCATACAGCAGACATCTAGAGTTTCTAAGCACTCCCAATCCCCTCCTTACATCTGATTAAAACTGTGAAGACATGGAATTTTGGGGAAAAGAAGATCAGGATTTAAGGAGGTTTGATTTTCCACTGGAACACCATCTTCAATTCTATATTTCTTCTGTAACTTTTACAAATGCTTAATCATCACCAGCGTCAACTCAAGACTTTCCTAGCATATTGTCATGTAATCAGCTAACAGTCAGAACACAGAATAAGCAGCTTTACACATTATGCACGGTTATTCAAACATACTCAGCGGTGATGGCATTTTTTCAGATCTGAGCAGATTAAAAAACTTACTGCTGAAAAGAACTAGCTCTGCCAAAGCAACTGCAACACTAGGATGGGAAGAACCGGTCCCAAAGGTCTTCTCGTGTACAATTTGCGATTTTACATATAAATAAATACAAATAAAAAATTGTGATGTATGTAGAAATACTAAATGAAATAGTTCGGTAAGATGTACTACTTCCTTAAAAAAAAACCCAAACCAGCTATAAAAGGGACCTAACGAACTGACAGCGACAGCTAGCTCTTTTATTTGTGTAAACCTTGGGAATGCTCACATACCTACACTTCAGACCATGCACCTGACTGGGCTGAATAACTTTTTCATCCAGAAAGCTGCACACATTTATTTTTGTAACCGTAGGGACCAAATTTGTATTTTATATATATGTCACACTGTATGCTTGGTAAGATTTCATCAATGATATGAGAACCTTGTAGCTTTTCCAAAGACATCTTTGAAATCCAACAAACAATTGAAAACATGCATGT
>WKFP01014259.1:235864-366373 GCA_011057875.1 Pterocles orientalis
AACAATAATGCCTGGAAAGCATCCAAATAAAAAGATGTGAACATCAGATGAGTGTCTACTTCAAGAATGCTCTGCAAGTCTCGGAAAGATCCTAGTTTCTGACGTTTAGGACATCCTTCTTTCACAATGGAAAAAAAAATTTATACACTTTGAACATACCCACCACACAAACAAATCTACTTCTCATGCAATTCCCTTCCATATTGGAAACAATGGAGCCAATTCAGAAAAATATGGAAAGATTTGTACAAATTATGAAAAATTATGCAAAAGAATAATTACATGGGCTTTTCTAATAAGCTCTAGAGTTATTAAACAAAGATGTTAGGCACACCTAACCTTCTACGCATTTGCAGTCTCAAGTTTTTAGAACCGTAAGTTTCAGGAATGTGTACATAAGGAAAGCACGTAGAACAATTCTACAAAATTAAATTAAAGGTTTTGGATTTCCAAAAAAATACATGCAGTAAGAAAAAAATACACACAAAAACATCAGTGTCAACTGTGGTACACTGCTGTTATTAACAAGCACACAACACACAGAAAACAGCCCTAACCTATGAAAACACATTAACAGTCTATTTCTACAACATCGGTATTCTGGTTACCACTGCTTGGGCTTGCACGCTGCCAGCAGAGCCTCACGGGCACAGCAGTGTGACAGCAGTGTGGTCCCAAGCCATCAGATGAGGTCACCAGTAGCACTGGAGAGGCAGTGCCCTTTGCCCCTACCCTCTCCACCTCCCAGCAGCTGCATTTTGCCAACGGCATGATTACCTCTGAATGGCAACAAAGCTGTAAGGGGCAACACAAGTGCAAAAGCAAACTCCTGGAACTGATTAGCAGCGGTGGAGGCAGCAGCTGAGGGGAAGCAACCAGCAGGGGCTGCCTCTTTTAACAGCTCGCTGGGATACTCAACACAAGCCAGCGACACAAGGAATCTCCCTTTCTTCTGCAGAATGATAAAATTTCATTTTATCAAAATTTTCTGTACTTTTACAAAAAAGTAATTGGGTTTAGCCTAGTTTGTTACAGGTAAAATACACTATTTCTGGTGAATAAGCAACAAGTTGTTGCTATTCTGTAACTTGTTCTACTTTAAGAGTCGCCCAGACTGTTGTGTGAGATAATTCTGTTTTAGGGACCACTGCAGAAATGGTGTACTCCACCACTGACCCTCCCTCAGACACCAGTGTGAAAGGACATTCAGCTGCTGAGACAAATTCTAAGGTTTTCACATTTAAAACTTACTAAAAAAGAACAACCCAAACAATTTTGAACGGGAATCTCCAAAACAGGAAGTGATATATCTCAGAACATCATCAAATCAAATTCTTGGGGAAAACAACAAAAATGTAGGACTCCAAGTGAGACATGGCTTATGGCTAGTCATTTGCATTCTGGAATATATCAATTTTTATCCTCTTATATTCTTACAACAGGTAATGGATTTAATATTGTAGGAATTTTACAGCTATGAATGAAGTCTTGAGCTTAGTGAAATCAATGGAAGAGTTTGCCACTAAGTCTAAAATACATGGTAAACCCAAAAATTCACCCAGAGTGCAGGGAGACTTCTTTCCCACTACCAAGGAGCCATTCCCTTGCTTGTTTTGTATATTGCTATCAAACAATTCTTTTGTTCAGAACTGAACTGTGTATCATCTTTGCCTTGCAGTAGGATTACCAACAGAAAGCGGTACCAGGTGAAGTAGAAATGTTGATTCAGCACCCACGTACTGTAACACAGGATGAAAGACAACCTGCTCAGCTCAGTTCGGCAGCAGTTGGGCTGGGTGACTCAGCCCCACACAGCAACGCAGCACATCACGCTAAAGGACGTGTAGCCAGAAAAGACCTATCACACAACTCGGTATACCCACGGCATAGAATGTTTAATTGCTGCTTTCAGAACAAATTAGAAGTTAGGGCACAGGTTATTCTGGGACTTTAACTTCTGAATTGATAGCAGGCCACATCATGGAACAACTTATTCTCTAGCCCAGGGATACAACAGTAAAGTAGATAAGCAAGTGATGATCTAATATTATTTTCCAGATTCCAAAGAAAATACATTAGGATCAAGTTAGCTCTAAGGCTACGACATCATGTGCATGCAAACCCAACAGCAGCAGTATCCCTGATACAGCCATACTTTGAAACACTGAGCTGTATGAGAAATGAAGGTCAGCACCCTAAACGGACCACTCTCAGTTTCCCTTTTTTTTTAATGGGGCTTTTTTCCCATTTGATTTCTTGTGCCCCAGTTTCCCTTTTACATTTTATTACTTTTGGAGAAAAGAATGAGGAGTATAAAAAACCCCATATACACACTGCAATTTAAGAAGCATTGGTAATGTGAATAAAAATGCCCTAAACAGTCTCCTCAAAAAAGTAACTGCAAAAGCTGTACAGCATGCTGTAAATAAACTACAGGAGTATACAAAAAACCTGATACAACCTACCAGTACGCACTCAGTGAATTCTGTCCATGTATGTACTCAAATAAGTCAATCAAGTCTTTCAAGTGTTATTTTTTTCTTACTGTTTTAACATAGTGGCACACATCCAGTATTTGTCCAGATCTCTATATAGGAAAAAGACAGAAAATCTCAGTTCCTTTATGTGGAACTTCTTCCATACTTTTCAACTGAGCATTGAAATCCCCACTTCCACACTTTTGCTGTTTCGGTTGATGGAGTCGCTGGTAATGATACGAGGTAGATATTCTTTCCGGCCCAGAGTGAAGGACACCAACATTTTGCTCTTGGTTTGCCAAAACACCGCTGCACTTTTCCAAGCATCACCATTCCTACCTTCTAATCCTGGTTTTGGAAGAACAAGGGTGGCTCCTCTGCCGTTCAGCCCTTTCCTTCCACACTTTTCAGGAAAGACATCTTTTGTCCTCCTTGTTATCTAACACTGTCCCATCCCTCTCTGAGAGACTTTGGGAGGGGCTACTCTATTTTCTGACTTTTGCTGCTTCCCTTCGTTTGCTCAGAGATGAAAGCACACAGAGAGAAAAGCACCAACACTACATTACATGGATATCCTCATGGCCTGGTCCCAGCAATTCTCCCATATACCAAGAGAGGGATTCCCTTACTTCAAGGGAAGCTGGTGGCTAAACACTTTCTTGGACAGAAGCTCTGGGTACAGGGGACAAACCAAGGGGGACTTACTACCTCTATGTGACAGCTGGGGGACTACTCACTACCCGTATGTGACAGCTTTCTCAATTTTATCCCATACAAAGAGGAGTTTTTAAGAGGATTAAGCACAGCAGACCATACTCCAAAGTGCTATGTAAATGCTTTTCTTATAAATCCTTGAAATTTGGCATTAAGAGCCACAGAACAGTTTTTTAAATTCTGCTTTTACTCTAGGTCCCAAATTCATACAGGCATATAAAATCATTCTTCTCAAAGAGACTATGAACACCAATTTATCGATTTAATAAGAAAAATATGCAAGTGAAGTTACCGGGCCCTTGCACAACAGTGTAGCTGCAGGATAAAGTCAAAGCATTGCCAAGGCCCTTCTGAAGCTCTTTAGGTAACAGCAAAGTCTTGTTTGTGTTATCTGACAAGGGATTTCATAGGGTATTTTCCTCCCCCGGTCTATATTGACCCCCAAGACTCATGATATGACTATTACTTCTGTTATGGAGAAGACTGGTGGCATAGTCCAGAAGAGCTACCACTGCTAACTCAGGTACTCATGACCAGAAACACAAGTGGGACTCACAAACGTCAGCCTTTGAGGTGGAACAGGTAAGAATTGCTTATCAACGCAACTAAAAGATACCAGACAACCACATTTAAGGATGTTCAAAAAAGCGTGTCGAGGCAGGAGCAGCATATATTTTAGTTGCACCAGGGGAGGTTTAGGCTGGATATTAGAAAAAAATTCTTCACGGAAAGAGTGATGAGGCATTGGAACAGGCTGCCCAGGGCAGTGGTGGAGTCACCATCCCTGGAGGGGTTCAAGAAACGTGTGGATGTGGTGCTTGGGGACATGGGTTAGTGGGTTGGGTGGTGTTGGGTTGACGGTTGGACTTGATAATCCTTGAGGTCTTTTCCAACCTTAATGATTCTGTGATTCTCTGATTTTGAGTACTGAAAATGCTGCACTGACCAGGTAAATTGGTGAAGGGGTATCGCTTTCTGGGAACACATGAATCTGCTCCAAGTCACACTATTTCATTCCAAACAAGTAAGGTGTGTGTGTGTGGGGGGGAGCTTTTTTAGGAAATATTTTTCAAAAATTATTCTCATAAAATGGGGGAGAGAGAAGGACAAGCATATAGAAGCCTTTTAGATACAGAGAAGTACATTTGGTCATAAAACATCAGGAAGAGAAGTTTTGTGGGAGGGGAGAGCGAGGTGAAGTGATTTTGCCTCAGTTTACCAGAACACAAATACTTTTTAAACTACTTCAAGGCTCACCAGTGAGACCATTTTCAAATGACCAAGGGCAACACAGACACACGCAAAAGAAAAACAATACCAGTTCTTATATTTTTCACTTAAAAAAAAAAAAATCCAAACATTTACCCACCAAAGCACTAACCACAAGACATCAGTATTCAGCTTTCAGGCTAACTAAGAATTAGGGAAAAAACAGGATGACTATATTGATGAACACCGAATGGATACTATGAAGTTTTACTTTTGACGTTAAAATATAACAGCAGATGTAGAATTCCATAATATAAGGCAGGAAGAAAAGTGATTTGAATGCTGCTTGTAAGGATTAGCAATATAAAAACTATTTTTGTACTAATCTGAAGCACACTAGGCAGATTACATGCTGTAGCTCCTTTCCAAAGGCTACTGATTTCCCAGGAGTTGTATTTAGGATGATTTCTCCTCATTTTGATGCATTACTGTCTACATTCTGAGTGCATACGTATATTGAACAGTCCAAGTGCAATTTTAATGTTTCACTCTTAGTACACAAAAAGACATACCCTCAAATTTATTTCCATCTCCCTCCAAGTCTATTGCGTTGTTTTTTTTAACTTTACCCTCAAAATCTGTTGCCGCTGATGGAAACAGGTCACATTTGCATAAGGGCTGCACTAACAATCTTGCCTTCTATGAAGACCAAAACTGCCAAAGCAATTCTAAATTTAGACAACAAAAAACTATTCTGCACTTTGAATAGGTAAGAATGAGAACACTGCAAAATGCCAGACAAAATAAATAAGTAACTTTTAGTTTGTTAATTTCCCTCTTGGTTAATTAACACCCATAAATGACCTTTAGCATTGACAAGTCCAACTTCATCCAGAAAGCCAAGGTTTAAGAATATCTATCCAAATAGGATTGATTACTGATCACAGCATTGTGTGGAGCACAATTCAATCTGATTTTTTTTTTTTCCTAAGGCTGGAACTGCATTCCTGAGTAGGCTGATCTGACCGCCAATGAGGTAAAACGCACAGAGTCATTACACCACACCAATGCTGATGTTACCATTTCTACATTTATCTAAAGCACAGAACATATCTCATTTTCGACTGAAATTAAACCTTGTCAGAAATAATTTTTCTTTATATTGTTTGGAATTAAAAACATATTGAATTGATCCATTAAGAAAATTCTCTTGTCTCTATCTTTGTGTTTTTCAGACCGTGCCTACATCCTTCGGCAATGAAACAATTTTTATACTTGTAATAAAACAACAAAGTGTTGACTTTAAGTTAAGAAGATTGTTGCTTGAATGACTAAATACTTCAGCAAACACAATAAATCCTTCTAAGTTTAACAAACAGATAAACCACAGGCTTGAACAGGTATCTACATTTCACAGTTTTTCATATGTAAGTTTGCTTAAACTTTCAATTTTAGTCTTCTGCTCAGTACGCATAGAGCAGGTCAGCATCTCTAAATTTTAATATTTGTTTAGTCAAAAAGCATCTACCCTTAAGCTGGAAAACTAAAAACTTGCCAGTAGAAAAATCCAGTTTAAAGCACAAAGTACAGAGGTAATGTATCTGTATTCCAAGGAATGAGAGAAGAGTCAAGCCCATGTATTTCTTGATTATTTCTGGGCATAGAAGTTCCAGCGTCTGCTTTCTCCCAAAGCCAGAAGACACACGCACCACGGAGCTACATTCCCAACAAAAGCATATCAACACATTTTACAGGAAAACCTCAAGAATATTATTTTTATTTGTTTTCAAAGAGCAGCAGAGAGTGTCTGCCACTTAAATGTAACTGCAAATAGTATCTGGAACAATTCTTCTCTAAAGCAGAAGAGAGGGAAGACTTATCTCCTCCTGAGTCTGCAACAACATCACAATTGATCCATTTAATTTTGTTTCAGCAACAATTCCGTGCAGATTTTTTTTTTTAATGTTCAAATATTTAATCTTTCAACTGTAATACATCTTCTAATCTCAAAGACTATTTTAGACTCCCTTTGCCCTCCTTTTGCCTCCTAATGCTACATATCCTATCCAACACGTAATAATTATTGTCAAGCTTGAGAAAACGCAGGGACATTCAACCTCCCAAATACACAGCTGAGGAATTCACTGACTACTGCTTGTGTGCCTGCTGCAAGGCTACCTAGCACAGAGTATCACCTACAGGCAGTCCTCCTCTGACACAAGTACGCAAATGAAACCTCACCCCATGGCAGAAGATAACAGAGACAGTGAGACGCTAACTCCAGAGAAAGGCAGAGTTAAAACTACACGTTTAAAAATGTCAACTATTTTTTATCACTTACTCATCCGTGACAGCCTGAAGTGTTTTTCTGTTTTCCGTTCCCAAATCCATCCTTACTGGTCACATTACTTGTTGGCTACTGGTTTAAACAAGGGTGTTCAGGACACAGAGAGAAAAACCCCATGCCAGTATCACTGGGGAGCAATTGGTACACACAAGACTCATTTACACATTTACAGAACAAATTCGAAAAATAGCTGACACAGAGTTGATGGAGTTCATGTAGAAAACAGGCTCTAGTGAAAGTCTTCACCTGCTCAGCGTAAGATTAATTTTTAAATTTTCAAAATATTCTATAGAGCAACTACCAAGGCAGAGACATTTAAAGCAGGTCATTTCACAGACAGAATATTAAGCCTTATTCTTCATATTTAGTAGATTCCTATCAGCTAACTATGATACAAAGAACTAAGCCCCTCCAAGGAACAAATGAATAGACAGAATACTGACCATCTTAATAGGTCAGTGACTCCTTGGAAAGGACTTGGGACAACTAACAGTGTGCATGTAGTACTTTCCTTCTTAGTGCTTCACGGAAATTCTAAGTTTATTTAGGTTCCCACTGGAGATGAAAGAACACATCCAATTGTTAGCAGCTGTAACATTAAAGTATAATGCAAGCAAAGGCGGTACACGTATTTTCATAACAGTAAAAATCATGCTGCGCCTTGCCAGCGTGCTGCTGGATCTCTTTTTTTTTTTTTTTTTTAGGTTTATCTGCTATTTAATCTTTTGCTGATGGAAATTTGGAGCGACTATTTTAATATTAATAAGAAGTTTGAAAGCATCAGGGAAATTTTAAACACAAATTCTTTTACCTTTTATCATAGTTTTCAGTATGAAATACTCATGCAGGAAAATTTTAATAAACATTTACTGAAAAAATCTAATACACGTCTGGAATCTGCTGAATTTGGGTAAATCATGTTATATTTAAGCATACTCCCCTATCACTTCACTATATTGAATAATTTCATTTTAAACACCCATGAGAATTATTTATTAGTCAGAAGTTGTTCAGAATTCTTAGATAAAGATTCTGTTACTAAAGGGCTCATCTTTGTATTAGAATAGAATAGAAAATAATTATGCACCATAACCATTCTGTTTCCATTTTACTCTATTTTAAAACATATGTTACAAAGATTAAAAAAATAAAAGGCCATCGTAATCCACATAATGGTACATATCACCTGTCTCTGGCAATGAGACATTTAAAAGCATCTCTATTAGAAACACAAATCAATACACTCAGGGGACTGCAATAACTGCTTCAAGCAACTTGAGTTATCATTTCATTATTGATGTTCCTACTCAGAGTAACTTATTATGAATGGTGTGAAAATGACAACCTGTCACAACTGATTTTTTCTAAGCCTCTTGTAAGAATTTTTTCCTTTCTTAATATAATTGTATTTTCTTACTAAACACAGGTCTAAGTTGGAAGATCCAGCCTACCACTGAAGTCTCATTTCTTTATAATTGAGGGTCCTCCCCAACTCACATTAGAAAAGTTACCAATGAAATGAAGAGCTATTGCTTTGGTTTGAACTGAAAGAACCTTCTACAGAGGGAAGCACTCAAAACTTCTGGTATCACTTCAACAGACAAATCTCTTGACAATCTTTTCATTGCTTACAAAAAAATCCGTGGAAGAGCATTCCAGGTACCGACTGTAACCTCAGTTTTCTTCATCTGCTTCCTCTGGGAGCCCAAATAAATTTTAGAAGTCTGTTATAAGCTTTCCCTAAAACTACGGTGTAGCTTTGGCCAAACACTCTACAGTAAAATAATCTGAGAGAAGTGAAATGGAAATTAACAGTTAGCTGTGAGAAAAAAGCATAGAAGTCTGAAGATGCTCACTTATACTTTGAAGACAAATGTTTCCATTAGCACCTGTAACACTCAGAGCTAAAAGAAGAATAATTTCACTTCCAAAATGTGACTGAAGCAGAATTCACTTCTCATACCAAAGCCCAAGTCAGTCCAGCACACACAAAATACACCAGAGTAAGAGCTTGAAAGTTTTTGGTTTTAGGCACATTTCCTTTCAAGTTTTATGAAAACAGAAGCAGGAGATACCACAGTAAAGGCTAACTTACCTTATTTTTTGGATTGGACGTGTTCATTACACTTCGAGTTTCCTTGCCTGTATAAATGACAACACCAATTACTGTTCCTGAAAAACAAACAAATAGTAAAACAGAGGTGTCAGGTAGTTAAGAGAAAATTTGTGTGAATTAAAATTTGCAGTAACTGAGTCCCTCAAAGAAATCAATTGTATGAAAAAGCCCAAATATTTATGGAAGGTACACAGTATTGTGAATGTTGTTTTTCAGAATTAACTATTATAAGGTCATTATAAGTTCTTTAATTAACATCCATAAAAATGACAACATGCTTTCCTTCTTTTTAATAGAAACAATATTTTCCATGTAACTAATTAAAAACTTATATTTGAACTTAAAATTGTCTCTGACTGTTTTGAGAAGTGAACACACAGCATAAATAACTGCCCTTCACAAGGAGTACAAAAATGAGTACAGTGGTGCTGAACGCATCACCCACAAATTGCCTGCTAGCTCTGTCATCTATAATGATGTAAAATCTAGTTCACTCAATTAATTACTTTGATAGAATCCAATACAAAAATATTCTCCTGTTCATTAACTTACAAAAATGATTCCCCAAGTTCCAATTACCTTTTAGTCAGTTTTTACTGGATGTTATAAGAAAACTTGGTTTCAGCATCACTAACTAAATTTTTACATTAAATTAAAATTTAGGTTTTTTTTAAAATGCCTTTATCACACCTTCTAACACACAACAAACCCTTACTTCTATTACTTTTCCAACTGATCTGAAATGGCTTTACGGCAGTACAACCAATGACGGGACATTTTTTTGTTGTCTTTATGCTATAGAGAAATAATTAACATAACTTGTCAGAAACACTCTGCTCGGAAACCTTTAAAAACTGTGGAGGCATTACACATTTGTCTGACATTAAGTAACCTAATTTGTCTTTGGCAATCAGGACCACGTGCAAGATCTGCTACCATTACTCTTTCAGCATTAACAGGTCATAAACAATTGAAGGAAGACACAAAAGAAAAAAGATGGCAGTTAATGATGTTGGCATTAAAGAAAGGAAGTTTCATTTACTCAAAAATGAGAATGCAAGCGAAAACTTTGAATCCACATATAAATCATCTGTGATTATACATTACATCTTCTGGACAATTAAAAATTAGTTTTTCTATTGTTTTCCTCTCCATCCTAAAGACTTTTCTTATGACTTTTTCAGATACAACATTTTCCCCAAAGCTAGTTTGCCTCTGCTGACAGTTCCACACGCAAATCCCCTCATTAATATACAGGTAACATGCCCCCAACACACCCCAAAATTCCTCCTAACTTTTGTAAAAGAATAGTCATTGATCCGTAACTTCTAACTCTTTCTACTGGTGTCCAACAAATGCCCATAGCCCTTTGAGGCACTCTATTCGGGAGCAATCCTCTGAGCCGACTCTGAACACACTGGACAATAACCTGGAGGGAATCCCCTCCTGCACACCCCGACAATCTCTGCCTTTGGAGCTCCCCAGTTCAGTAAAAGCTGGGGACCACTTCTCTGTTCCAGCTGTTTCCACCAAGTTTCACCCGGCCAGGCTGCTGCAGCTCAGGAAAAAAAGCTGTCATACTTGTTTCATATTTTGCCCCTCAAGAAGTCGGTTTCAAAGGTGGAAGTCAAATAAGATCAGTTTTGACTACTGAGTTTTGAGCAGAATTTTGCCTAAAACTGACTGAGCCGCTGCTTTTACTGAGGCGTTGATCTTTGATTTTAAACTTTTGGGGCTGTTAGTTATTAGCACAATATAAATCTGGGGTTCCTCAGACCCTAGTTACGTCAGTGTCAGCAGCTCCAAGCCCAATTATAGTGGTTGCAACAGTGGTTCTGGTGCTCTGGAGGGTTTTTTTACCTCCTCAGCACATCGAAGAACACCAGCTGTGAAGAAAGATGCATACTTGCCCTAAACTCTACCCTGGCCCATTCAGTAGAAAGAACTGAGTCCAGTTTGGGGTCCGTGGAAGCACAGCTGCACTACCAGCCTGGGCTTACTGAAAGCAACAACTCGAGTACATGGGCCTCCATGCAGACTGGCTCCCATGAAAATGGGGCAAGCACTGATAGGTAAGGGCAGAGCTGCTAACGAAGGCAAGAGAAGTTCCAGAGATACCACTAGAATAAACATGTGGGCTTGGAAAAGAGATAAAAGAGGACTTGTGACAAATTAACACACACAAACATTCAGGCATACTCTGAATCTGGTACCTCCCAAGCACCACGCGAACCACAGTGCTCAAATTAATTAAAATTGTGTGCAGGACTTGGCACAAAAGAGCGCTTTTTACAACTGTGCAGTTATACAAATTGTTCTGATTTTATCTGAAGTGACTTTGCAAGACTGACACCTGCTGAAATGATCACAAAACTCCATTGATACAAATCTTCTCTTAATAGATGTCTCAGCAGGTCTCTTAGAAAACTGCATTATCTTGTTTAGAATTTGAACCACACCGATCATTACAGCAAATGGAGACCAAAAAGCTGAAGTCCACACTGCACTGGACCTTTTAAGGCTTTTTAAAATTTAACTGCTGACTTTCCTCTCTCCCTTTCCAAAAGGTAATCTACCAAAGCTTTCAATAAACACAAACACCACAGTCAGTGATGTCACAAACACAAATGATCCGAAAGATAAGTGATTTAATTAAAGACAACCTAAGAGGTTTTCAAAATACTTAGTGCTTTAAATTACTTGGTTATATTTAAAGCTGCTTCTTCAGTGACAGCAGTTTTTCAGCAATGATACAGATATTAAGAATGGCACAGGGACTCCATACATTGCTGCTACCTTTTTGAAACTCACTGGGATGTTGCCTGCAAGTGCAAAAAGTCAGGGTCTTTATTAAGTGTCTCACTTACTAAAGAACAACAAAAGCATGGCTGCATGCTTTGGACTTGAGAGAGGGACTTTTGATTTTAAGCACAAATACAGGCTGGGCAGAGAATGGATAGAGAGCAGCTCTGAGGAGAAGGACTTGGGGGTGTTGGTGGATGAGAAGCTCAACATGAGCCGGCAGTGTGCGCTTGCAGCCCAGAAACCAACCGTGTCCTGGGGGCATCACAAGAAGCATTAGCAGCAGGTCAAGGGAGGTGATTCTCCCCCTCTGCTCTGCTCTCGTGAGACCCCACCTGGAGTACTGTGTTCAGATGTGGGGCCCCCAACATAAAAAAGACCTGGACCTGTTGGAGAGAGTCCAGAGGAGAGCCACAAAATTAATCAGAGGGCTGGAGCACCTCCCCTATGAGGACAGGCTGAGAGAGTTGGGGTTGTTCAGCCTGGAGAACAGAAGGCGCCAGGGAGACCTTAGAGCAGCTTCCAGTGCTGAAAGGGGGCTACAGGAGAGATGGGGAGGCACTCTTGATCTGGGAGTGTAGTGATAGGACAAGGGGTAACGGATATAAACTGAAAGAGGGGAGATTTAGACTAGACATTAGGAAGAAATTTTTCACTGTGCGGGGGGTGAGGCAGTGGCCCAGGTTGCCCAGAGAAGCTGTGGATGCCCCATCCCTGGAGGGGTTCAAGGCCAGGCTGGATGAGGCTTTGGGCAACCTGGGCTGGTGGGAGGTGTCCCTGCCCATGGCAGGGGGGTTGGAACTTGATGATCTTTAAGGTCCTTTCCAACCCAAACCATTCTGTGATTCTATGATTCTATGATTTCGACCCCTGCTAGAGGCTTCCAGTGTGATGCTGGCAAATTAGTCTTTGTACTCTGTGGTTAGGATAAACACCATCTACACAGTCGCCAGATCTCTGTCAGGGCTTTACAGCACAGGGCAGAAAGCACTTCAGATTTGGTAGCAGTAGGAACGTCCATTTAGACATCTAAAGTATCAACTCTGAGATTAGAACATCTGGGTATATAATATATATTAGTTATGACAAATGGGGTGGTTTTGTTGGGGTTTATTTGTTTTTTTGGTTTTGGATTTTTTTTCCATTTATCTTAGTGTTAATTCTAAGGGGTAAGGAGACGTACTGAAACCACGGAAAGTGAACACCTTTCAAATGTACAAATTTGGGAATCTCACTCTCCTGAACTTTATATGTTGACATAAAAAGGCTGTGGAATAGTTTATTCCCGAGTTATTTGACAACACTGCATGATTATGTTGAACCAATTCTTTGGTTCCCAAAATTCAAAAAGAAAATAAAAATAGTCTCAAATTATAGCAAATGGGTTTTTTTGTCATTTGTACCAGTCTAGCAATAGGCTTTTTTTTTTTTTCGCTGTAGAATCCATTATTGTGGTATCCTGGTATTTTCATGAGCTTTGGCAATCTGCATTCAACACGTAGTTGATAAGATTCCTTGAAACCTTTATACACTTACATTTACTGTTACTGATCTGCAAGATGATTGATTTGTGGTCTCTCTCTTCTAGAACTGTCAGGACATCAGCAACCGGAGCTTAAGTTTCCTGAGGTATTCCCCACATAATCCCCCAAACACTTCTCCTAGCCTGACCTTGACCCTCTCTACCACTTTGACAAATAGCAATGGCACATGGCTGGGAGACAGCTGACTGTTCCAGTTGATGCAATGTGTTTTATGTAATATGTCAAAGGGAATACCAGGAAATTCAGCATATATTTAACCACTGGAAAGAGGAAAATGGGAAGGAGAACCCCCTCACCCAACAACTGTCCCGTACATCCTATGCAAAACCTTTTTAAAAATTAAACAAAGCTTTGTATCTGCAACCATAATCCTTTCCAGGGCATCGGTGATGGAGCTCCTTGTCTCCAACCCTGAGATTGACAGCATCAGGCATTAATAGGTCAAGATAATAGTCCAGGTCGACCCCGAATGCTTTCTAACAACCTCCAAGAGGGTCGCTAGGGCGTAACACAGTCCCAAGAGCAATGGGTCACATTATGGCAAAATTAAGATATTCTAGATTCAGTTGATCTCTTCCCCACGAACCTCCATCAGGACCTTCACTGATGTAAGAAGCTTTCATAATAGGGACTAACTTCACAAGTTCAGTGGAGACCCTTTTTCACTTTCTTCCCCTCTCTCCACATCCTTCCTCCTCTTGCTCCTTTTCAGAAATCATACTCTCCTGATTCCTTATTCTCAGTCTTTCTGTGCAGAAGAATAACCACAGCCCGTTTTTCTACAGTCCTTCTGACTTTTATTGTGCTGAGCAAAAATGGAAGAAAATGATTTTCTGCTCTTAAAAAAGAGAAGTTATAATGGCTTAAAGCCTAAATACAGCACCTAGATAATGTGAACCCCTTATAATATTTGAGACAAATGTGAAACATTACTAATATTTAGATCCCATTTTTAAAAAATTACATAACTGGATAACTGATCTGTACTTTCTGATTAAACTTTTGCCTGATGAAAGATTTTATGTATATTCTATGCTGCAGGTAGTTTCCTTAAAGGAAAAATTTCCTAACAAATGCAAACCCATCTTTCCTTTTCAGCAGGACCCTACCCACAGTGAGCTGAACAGAGCACTTTACAACCTGAAGTTTTAATTAAAACAAAAAGGTCAGTGATCTTAGAGGGGTACAAGGGACAGCACTACTGAAACAGAAAAATGTAAGTGAAAAACCAAAACTATGAAGGAGAATTAAAAAGGTATGAAAATATTGCGAGTAGCATGATGAAAACAATGGGAAGGCAGCCAAAAGAGGCGCAAGAGATTAACAGCCTGGATGACAAAAGATTTTCAAAAGCCATTCATATTTCACATTATAAAAATAAAGATACACTTCCACAGAAGCTTTCAGATACGTTATCAGCTTTGCTATTGCAACACTTACCTGAAGCAACAACCGTGCTTGCCCATAACGTATTTTCTATGCTTAGGCTTTCATGAACTGCTGGATCACTGTCTTCCTGTTAAAAATACAAACAGCTAGTAAGTAAATCAACATCAGAAACAGTGACAGCTAAGACCAATGCCGAACCATCTGAATAATTTGCCCAGGATGTCTGTGTCCTTGTGTCAATCATTGTATCACCGTATTCGTTGCACACGCTTTATGGTATACACACACAAATGTAACTTGACAAAACCTGAAATACTGATTGAAGTTCATACTACTTAAACCCAATTATATTCAAAGAACTAAAGTCAGTAATGTTTGCAAGAAGAACATATTCTTTTCCTCACATGTATCAAACCGCAGAACAGCATGCCAGACCAAGCCACTAAAGTGAGTTAGTTACGAACACAAACCACTAAAAATACATACCGTGTTCTCTATGACAATTTAAACCATCTGTAACTCATACAATAAGTTATGGTCGTTACCATTTTGCAACAAGTGACATCATATCAACTTCAATGAAGAATATTTAGATTTTTAAAAAGAAATCCATACTTGCATTGTCTTACTACATACTTACAAAATACATAACCAATGGGAAAATACTTCCAATAAGGAATTGCTTCCATGCTTATTTAAAACTTTCTTTCCTCCTCTGTCTCCTCCCAAGCAATTATGGTCCACAGATTGTAAACAGACAATCTCTCATAATCAATTTGGAGATGTACAGATTTGTTACTCATTAGCAGCTGTGAAATGTGCTGTTCACAACTGAAGGAAACTTTAGGAGGTGGCATAATCAAGTGTATTTGATCAAATTACAGACTGCACTAAACATCTTGCAGGAAAAGGGGGACCACCAATTTACCAAAGTGCACAAAAAATTCTACATAATGTCAAGAACCAAAACCTAAGTCCATTTTTCCTCTCTGGTTTGAAACAACCACCAAGCACAGAGTGAGCTGCTTGGAAAACTCTGCTCCTAAAAAAGAAAAATCTCAAACTAAACAGATATATTTTTGTACTTAAAGATCCTTCCATAGCAAGGAAACTGCAGCTCTTCTTCTCTTAAGTGAAGCAAAATCCTTGTTTAAAAGGCACTGAGAAACATTCTGGCAAAAACAGAGGGGAAGAGGGGGAGGATATGAAACTAGTTGTAAGAAGAGAAACCACCAGTTTTGAATCAAGAGTCACAGAAGAAGTAAAAATTCTGTCAAGAATCATCAGTGTTCTATATGATTAGTCTTTTATTAAGAAAAAGGAGAAATATTGATTCTTACCTAAGGAATTAATACTGCAAGAATTATTTGTGATACTCCTAACAATTAAAATCCATTAGGTTTGAGATAACAATCATCACCCAATGGAGTAACATGATATCATGTAGGAATTTGCAGTAGTTGGGGAGTGCTACAAAGAGCAGAAGTGAATTGCTAGATACTTCTACTTAACAGTAGAATTACTTCATACTGATAAGCCAAGGAATGGTCAACTGTAGAGAACTTAAAATATCTCTATGAAGGTAAAACAGGATCAGCAGCTATAGCAATATTCAAAATCATTGGTATTATCAGCAACACACGAAGTGTTGATCACTGATAGACTAAATACAAGAAGAGTATTCTGATCTAGCTCCACAAAGTATCCTTTGTGGCAACTACCAATCATCTTTGCAACACTCGATAACTTCTTTCTGAGCTGAGTGCATTTGGTTGGGTTCTTCCACAGCCTAAACTTTTGGATCATTTTTCCTAGCTTCATAATGTTTAGATTCCTGGTTTGACTTACGATTGTTCCTGGGTTATTTGGATTCTGTGATCAGTTCAGCCTTCTGAAAGCCTAACTGAGCAGTCTACAGACATGTAAGTCTAAGCAGAAGTTATCCAAGAATACTAGTTTTTCCAGAGGAAGATGCTAGCAATATAGTCAAGATACATACTGCAGCTGTTCAGGGCACAGAAGTCAGTGGAGAGATTGTCATCTACACCTACGATGCTGAAACATGACCACACCCAGCAGTGAGCTTCCATATGGAACTTATGTACAGGCTTCAGAATCTGTTTCTACAAGGCTAGAAATAGCAAGAATTGCTGAATCTAACAGGACAACGTTCCTGAAATTCTTTCCTACTTTCATACAGACAATGCTGATGAGCCATTTGTGACAAGACCGAAGGTTGCAACTTTAAACCCAAATGGTGGAACTGACACCAAACAGGAGTCAACCTCACACAACCTGCTATGAGATGCACAGGTTGTTCTCAGACAGTGACACACATACTAACCTTGAGTACTTTTTATCATCCATAAACTATTCTGCATAGTTCAAACTGTTTCAGCTTGATTGAGTTTTAAAATTCCACCTACCACTATACACTGGAAAAAAAAAAAGAAAAAAAAAAGGAAACACCCCATCCCTGGAGGGGTTCAAGGCCAGGCTGGATGAGGCTTTGGGCAACCTGGGCTAGTGGGAGGTGTCCCTGCCCAAGGCAGGGGGGTTGGAACTGGATGATCTCTAAGGTCCCTTCCAACCCAAACCATTCTGTGATTCTATGAAATTTTGCTCAAGTATTCCGAACAAGAAATTTGTTCAGTTTCTCAGTGCATCACTAGGTCAACTGAAAACAATATATAGGTGTACAAGGTATATCGGTGTACAAGCAAAATGCTTTTATTTATAAAAACTCACTACTGTACCTCAAAGAGCAAATCACACCAGAGTTTGTCAAAGGAGTCCCCAGCAGACAGATAATAGGACGATGCATGCCAACAACAGCTGACCACAAAGATCCCATATTTCTGTCAAAAACTGCAACCTCATGGAAACGAATGGGTCAGTCCTTTACAACCATCAACATACAGTGTGAATACACAGATGTGAATATCGTACTTGTGATGAAAAAGCTCTTGTATTTTGTCCTCAGAACTTCCATACAGAATGCCTGTTGTCCACAGTGGGACTCCAAATAGCTCCTCCCAAATGCTAAAAGAGATAATTTCCCATCTAACATTTACTAAACTGTAATCAAACTGAAGCAGTCATTTTTGCATTATGTTGAATTCCAACATAAAGAAAAAATTTGAATTTTGACAGGAGCATTGTGTTTTAACTAGCCATTAGCTTCCATACTCGATATGACTCAATAAACTTGAATTCTAATGAGGAACATGACAAACATCTATAAAATGGGCACCTAGAAAGGGAGGACAGATACTGCTGTCTCTTAGCAAAGAAGAAAGAAGTCACAAATAAAAGCCAGCAAAACTAAAACAACAGGCAATCGCTCTTCATAAAAATACGTAATTAACCTGTACAACTTCTTCCTATCTGAATACTAAAAGGTTATATGGGTTCAAGGGGGGACCTGGTGTTTTGCCAATCAACAGAGAAAGCACAAAGGACACAAGCATCAAATTTTAAAAAAAGTAAACTTATTTTTACTTATGTTTAAAGTGATAAAATAATGAGGAAAATAATACAGTGAAAATAAAGCAAGATAAGGTAAAGCAGCAAAATAATAAGCGAAAGTAAGGTAATGCACCTAATCATTACTACACAGAGTCAGCGACAGTGATTAAGATCCATGACCAGTGGCCCTGATAATACGTTACCATCATCCAGATCCGCAGTCGCTGGGGAGCCCAACTGCAGCGAGGATTTGGAGAGAACTCTTCCCAGCAATTGGGAAATCTCTATACAGTGTGTCGCGTCCACTGTATAGAGGCTTCCAATTTTCCCTGCAAACGGTCCCTGCTTTTATACAGTTAAATAAACAGCTTTCTATCTTAAGCTGCGAAAAACATCTGGTGTAGTTTTTTTTTTCCTTGTTAACTTTTTCCCGCGCTTGGCCAGAACCCGAGAAAAAGTCAAGGAGGAGTAAAGGTGTCGGTTATCTTTGGTTGTGGGTCTCTAAAACAGCCTGTCACCGCCCTGCTACCTTCTGTCACGTAGAGGTCAGTGTGTCGGTTTGAGATAGGTACAGCTCTCTTCGGCGAGTGGGGCTGCCGTTAAACAACTATTGTCTTACAGCAGGCGTTACAGCAAAGCTCTGTCAGCGTTACAACAAAAGCTTTTACAAACTGGCAAATATTCATAAGGTAATACATATTGGGTATATTGTTAGGTTGTGAGGTTCACCTAGAGGTCAACTTTGGTTCAGGGCCTCGCTGCTCAGGCCTGAGTATTTCACCTGGTAAGTTTAAAGAAGAACAATTAATTGCAGGTTTTTTACAGAAACTAGCTCTGACTCAGCAAGTTCTCACATGACGAGTTGTAAAGAGACAGAAGAACCCTCTGCAGAGGCATTACCATCTCCTTACTCTGGTCTTACTAGCTTTCCCAGCAGTCTGCTTCCGGCTATTTTCAGATATAGGACACTAAGCTAGGAAAAGATTTTTTTCTGCCTTAAAATCTGTTAACTAAAGTATACACTAAGCCGGTGAATTATGAAACTCTTCCGTACTACAAGAAGAAATTGAAAGCCCTGTAGTGACTACGGAGAGCTGAGAACACAGCCAGGAGAAAGTTCTTTGCCCAAGGTTCACCTGCTACACCACCTACTGAAATGTCATCAAAATAGGAAGACCTCTAATGAGCTGTATCTCCTTCCACTCACACCATGCTCATCAACAGAATAGTTTTGTCGATCAGTTAGCTTCTGCTTATGTCATTATGATCTTTTCATGTCTTTACACCCTTATTAACATTTCCACCAATCTACAGTTCATTCAGTTTATCAAATAAATGAGGATTCCACCTTATTTTTCATTTGTCATAAGTTACTCAAAAAAAAGTATATTTACAGGTTATGAGTTCAGCTGCTTCACATAATTTTTATTTCTACTTTTGGAGAGATGGTGGGGACAGATGAAGCAGGGAAGTGACAAGGACTCCAACTCCTGAACAGGACCGGGTCTGTGGTAAGGTGAAATGGTTCTGCAAATCTCCCGATGCTACTACAGCTAACAGAACAATGCAGGTTTTGGGGTAAATGAAATCTATCACTAGCAGAAATTTAACAAGGGCTGCTTTGTCCACCTGACAAAGTTTCCACTTAAGGTCTGCTGGGTTGAATTTCACATGGCAGCTGTATGTTTATTGGTCTTTAAATTCTAAATAAAGTCCATTACCAGAACAGTGCGGTTCAGTACTGCATTCGAACTTCATATGCAGGCTCAGATTTTGAAATCATGTGCAATATTGAGCACAGTGGCTTAAACTGTCTGCAGTTCCTATTCTAGGAAATTAGTCTGTAGCTCTTGCATGTGCAGAGAAAAAGGAACAGATGAGAAGCAAAATAAAAATTGAGTATGTCCTGCTCTCAGTCCTTAATTCATAATACAGCCAACCACGGACAGCAACAAATTTCCAGTAGTCATTTAAAAGGTTTCAAAGCTACAATTTATTAGAAATTTTCTTCAGATAATGACAGCAGCCTTTGAGACTAAACACCTAATCCTTGAATGAACCAGTGTACCTCTTTTGTTTGACCTTTTCTAGCCTATTCCTACCTAACAGGATGCAGAACAACAACCTCCACCAACTTTTGCTGGAAAGGGGAAGAATATGCATTAGTTTAGTTGCCTCACAGAAACAAGATTCCTTCCCCCCCCCTCAATCCCACAGTTATATTACTCTTGCTATGTTCTTGTTACTGGCACATGTATTTTGGACAGGGCCAGCTAAGGTTCTGCACACATTAGCTCCCTGGTCCATCTGTTTGTACAGTTGTTAGTACCAGCACAAGGAAGGCGAGTAAAAAGGAGTTGCAAAACAGAATACTGTTCCCTTCAGTGGCAACATAAAATTAAACTAGATTGAAGTGAATACAACCATTGCTTCAAAAGAGACAATTCTCTAACAGCAAATATGAAGTAAATAAAATAACTCAGTCTCTCTACTAAGATTCAAGACTTATTGTCGTGGGTTAAGCAGAGGAGAGTTAATTTTTTTTTCTTTCTTCCTTCTCTTCATAAATAGTTAGCAAGAAGCTATGTTTTGGATTCCTGCTCAGGAGAAAACTGATAAGAAAAGGAACATTTATAGTTATTGCTAGGATAATCTCAAGGACAAATACATTCAGCCTCTCTCCTCTTCACAGACAGAGCAGGGGGGAAGAGAGACAGTCCGGCTTCTAGCTTGGGATTTGCTTTTAGGTCAAGATTGAGAAGCAGACTGACCAATTATTCCATCCCATGCACGTCATACCCAGTATACAGGTGAGGACCCTTCCGGAAGATCGCTCTCTTTCACTTCCCTTGGGCTCCAGATCATCTCGCTTCAGGTGCCTGCATTCGCTCTCCCAAGGCCTTCCCCGCTCCCCCAGACACCGTTAGCTCTCGGAGCCCGGGACGCTCGTTATCTCCATTCTGTGAGTTTCAGGATCCTCCCTCTCTGGGGGATCATTAGCTGTTTTTTTTCCCCTGCTTCGGTCAGCTCTCGGGTTGGGACGCTTGGGCTGTTATCTCCGTTCCGTGAGTGCCTCTGGGAGCAGCACACCCCTCCCCCCCCCCTCTTTATGGGGGAATCGTTTGTGCGGTTTCTGGGGATCATTAGCTGGCAACAGGCTGAGCCTTTTGGGGTGGGCAGTATCATTGTGTATCACCCATTCCCTCCCTCCTCTGGGGTCACTGGCTGGGAGCGGGCTGGGCCTTTGGTCATCAGTTGGGGAGGGGCAGTATCACTGTGTATCACATTGCATATTTGTATATAGTATTATTTCCAGTATTATTGTAGTTTAGCTATTAAATTGTCCTTATCTCAACCCACGAGTCCTCTTTGCCATTTATCTCTTTAATTCTCTCCCCTACCATTGGGTGGGGGCAGGGACTGTGTGAGCGGGTGTGTGTGGTTTGGCCCCCAGCCAAGGGCCAACCCGCCACACTTATCCATAAAAATATCTGTATAATTAACCCTAGGCCAGAGATTCTACTCATAAATGTATATACAATTTTCAGTGCTCACATCTTGATATGTATTTTTCCAAAGTATCAACAGCTAGGTGCAACAGGTTTTGCATCAAGGTAGTTTTTTTAAACATTTGGTAAGGTGCTATATTGACAAAAATTATACCAAATAGTTCTGTATAATTGAAAAAAAATTATTACTGCAGATTAACTGAACTTGAAGGAATCAGTTCTCTGAGACTTCTACTGGAATAATAATAATAAAAAGATTTAGACACATCCCTGAAGTAAATTAACAGACTTCGGTGACAGCACAGAGGTGCAATACAGGAGAAATTAAAGGAAAAGATTCTTAAGGGAATGGTGGAAGAAGGACCCAAATTTAAACAAAAATCAGCCAAAGTCAAAAGCAGAAGACTATTTCCATGATTCTGCACAGAAGCTGCAAGCAAAAGGAAAATAATACTGGTCACGCCAGTACATGCTGATGTAATGCTCTGGAGTACTCTTTGGGCTCCCTCTGGTAAAAGCTGGTTTAAAAAGTATGGCTACCTTTTATTCTCTTTCTACAGACACACGTTTTTCTCATGCTTTTTCAAATGAAATAGCTGCCTAATTTATCAAGCCTACATAGGAGCACCAGACAGGAGAGAAACTCTAGTAGTAACGTCTGTGTAAATCCCTGTTCTGTGCTATTCAGCCAAGACAGGGGTGATGCCCTGAGAACAAATAAAACGACCTCATACATTTTTGCAGAACACTATTTTAGCTCATCTATGGTTTCTTGCTATGATGTCCAGAAGAGGGGAGAAGAGGAGAGGAATGAAAAGTTATGCCACTATTTAAGGGCCAGACATGATACCTCCCACATGCCCATGCAAGGTGGCACATTCATTTTCCTGCTCTGAATGCATATAATGCATCAAAATCCATGGAGGACAATGGAAAATTACTTTGTGTGAAGCTGGCAGACATCAATAGAGTACAGCAGAGCTTTAACTCCTCCTGACACGGTTACACAAGTGTACTGCAAAAGGTATCTTCTGTCAGCTATCAGGTTTGCTGTGGATACATTTCTCACAAAGTACTTAAGTTGGTCCCTCATGAAAACTTCAGAGCTGTGCACCTAAGTTTCTGTTTTGGGTTTTTTTTTTTATGCTCATGGACTTTTTGAAGTTACCTAAGTTTGTTTTCTACTCTGCCTTCATAACAGGGGAAAAAAAAGAAAAGAAAAAAATCCATGTGCTATTACCCTGTCAACCTGCTCTTACAAGAATTCTTTGAACATCAATACTTAAGTAGGAAAAACGTATGCATTAACATCACTAAGCATGCTATTTTTTTTTTACTTTAACATAAAATAGAAATTAGATGGAAAAACTGATTTAGTGTAAGACGCAAGGGCTCACAGCAGAATTGGAAAGATAAATGAGTAAACAAGTGTCCTAAAACATTTCACTATGCAGAAGGTACACAGTTAACAAAAAAAAAAATCTTCTAAAAACCATCTACAGTGTGACCCACTGTGAACCAAATTTGAGGGCACTGTACTCAGATGCAGGTACACACAAGTTCAGCTTAAACTGCCCTTCCTGCTGAAGCAGTCAAAACAACACATATGTAAAGCACATGAAAGCATAAAATGCATCAGGGTTATTTACACGTGTACCAGGGATGCTTGAATCATACAGCTCTTATTACGTGTACAAACTGAACCCACCACAGGGAGCAACTGTTTAGTGATGATTTCCTCATTTCTCAATTCCATGCACCAGACTCTGAGGAGTTAAATTTGTATTTAGAAAAGTACACACTTAGCCACTGGGATAGGTATAACATGAATTTTATAGATGTTAATAGAAGTTTAATTTGGACAACTGGTCAGTATAAGGTTTAAGTTAACGTTGGTGCTTAAAGCTTTAGAAGGTGTGGGCAAATGACAGTTACTTTGTAGGCAGCATGAACTACATAAACGGTATAAATTTGTCTTTTAGAGCCAACTGCAACATCTCATTCATCAGTGTACTGAGATCTGTGAACTGGAATTCCAATTACTGAACAAAATCTATTACCAATTTGAGTCACCTGGGTAAAAAAAAAATCCTTCTCTCTACTTCCATAGCAGTAAATTCTCTCAAATTATTTTTTAAAAAAACTGTCAAGAGCAGTGAGCCCACTAACACCAAGTTTGGCTAAAATAAACAAAATTATCACTACATCTGCTAATATAATGCCACAAATCTCTAAAGCGATTTTTAAAAAATTACTACCCACTAGGACACCCTGCTTTAAAGGGTTAACTTTAGCAGGTTACCTTTTGAAAACAACAGGGAAAAGTAACTGAAATTACTGCTTTTTTTTATTACTATATTTGGTTTTGAATATAATTATAGCCAGAAAAAAGATTTAATAAGGCCTCTATAAGTAGCTTTTAGTTTAATTTTAGTTTCTGAGATAACTGAACTTTGGCAGTAGATCTGTATTTATACATGCTACTTACCCGTGTGAAGGTACCCTCAAAACTGTGAATATCCAGCTGTGGCTTCTGAGCATAAACATAAGCATTAATCGAAAAGAGATCCTGTAAAACAAATTAATGTACTTACTATTATTTAAGCTTAAATTTAATCACATATTTTGTAGAACATTTTAGTGGTAAAGATTGCAGTTTATGACCACCACCTCCCCACTCCAAGTTAAGTTCATAAAATTTTTACCCAACTAAGAAACACAGTTTTTTCAGTACATCTTGCCATAAGGGAACCAGATCCACGACAATATTCTAAGTATGTTGATAGTTCCAACACTAAACTGTTTTACATTTATAACATGAGCTAGAAATTTTATCTAATTGATTTTCTCTTAACAGATCTACTTTAAATTTTTAACAGCATAATCTCAATATATTTGTTCTTCTGAAAATAAAGTTGGGGGGTTTGTTTTGTTTTGTTTTTAATAAAACTGGTAACAAGATCCTTTTCCAGCAAAGACAAACCCAACGGAATACAAAAGGAAACAATAAAATTGATTCACGTTCTCTTAAATACTCAAGCACATCTGCAGTCAACCCCTAAGAAAACCCCATCAGCTTCAAGAAAGCCTGGATATATCAACAGGGTTACCCACATGCTGTAAGTCAGGGATACACTGAACTCGTCTGATAAAATTGGGTCCAATACATATGGTACTACTACTCATGACAGAAACAACCCATGAACATTCCTACCCTAAAACTAAGAAGAATAAGAGACCTTTAGATACTACAGCAGCAGGCTCTATAAATTGATAGTGGTATGCTATAAACAGGGAAAGAAAGAAAATTAAATCTGATGATTGTTACATCTTAAGAGCTGTCACTAGAGGTCCAGGGAGGATCACCTTAAAATTCTGAAACAATTATTTCATCAGGTAATTGTTCTGAAACACCCACCTCCCATGGAAAGAATACCACATACTAATTGTTAAAAACTTGACGCAAAGGACTCTCTTCTCATCACAAAAGCAAACATTTTGGTGCTTTTTACATGGTCAGGACCAACAGCAACTAAGATATTCCAATGAGTAGACCACTCACGCATGGATCCACAATCCAATTTCTACTTTCAAGAGGAACAGATGCTTGATACCAAATCCCAGTTGATCTAAGAATTAGAACTCCTGATAAAATGCAAAAGTGTCTACCTTCTCCCCAGAGGTAGTCCCTAACTATTTGGGTTAACTCCATCCTTTATTACTGGATGAATCTTGCAAGAGGCTAATCAGACACCATCTCTGGGGAGCAGATTACACGGGTACAATACCTGGTTCGTGCTAGCTAAAATGTGCTATCTTTGAAAGCAGAATTAATTTTACAGCCTCTTTCATGGATGTATAATTATCCCTTGGCTCAAATGGAGCTATTTTTAAAAGCATGCCATTATTTTTTGTTCATAATTTTGAATATAAGAAAAAAACTACATTTAAATATTACATAATTTGAACACTACAAAAACTAAAGGCGCAGTTGTTCACCTGTGTTAATGTCATAAAATCTGACATATTTGTATCCTTCTGTTTCTCCAATAAAATGGCTAGAGATTTTTGAATATCATTTTTTCCACTCTTCCAGATCAAAATGAATATTTTTAAATCTACTGTACATTCATTAAACACGTCTGACTTAATCTGAAAATGTCTAGCTCTGTAAAGAATGAATTTGTATTTCTATTTCTACTCTACAGACAAGAAATCTCTCACTTCATACCTTGCAAAAACACACTTTGTATTTCACATGCTTTTCAAAGCATGAATCAAATCCAAACATTAACTCACACAAATTATTTTTATCTTAAACCGTTAAACATTTATTGTAGTCTTTCACACGAAGTTCCTTCATTGCATCCTTGTTCTTCCAACCTATTTTCATCAGGTTCACAAGAAATAATTCATATGAAACTAATACACATGTGGTGTCCTATATCTTCATCACTCACTTCTTTCCCATCTGTTATCACCTACAATTTAGCTAATCCAGGCTATTATGTGCTTTATTATGCAAAGAAAAATAAAGAGTCTCTCAGTAGCAGACAGCGCTGCAGAAAACTAATACCACACACATACTCATATACACAATAAAAACTGCTAGTGAAATGCGTCAACCAAGAACTCTTTTCAAAGAATGCTGGAGTGGGAAGCAACATCAGAATAAAAGGAAGCAGAAGCATCCACCTCTTTAAGTACACTGGCATTTGTACAGTAATATATTTTCCTGATTTCTTTCTATTTTATTCTACTGCTATGCTCTCCTTTGTTACATTTTACATGTAGAAATTTCTACCACATTCTTTTGGTGTTTTTTTCTTTTCATGTTTTGGTTCTCCTTTTGTATTTCTGATTTAACACCTAAACTTTCATGTTTTCCTTTTTTTTTTTTTCTTTTCCAAACTTCAACTCTGAAACAAACTCACTTATCTGTCTGAAAATATGGAGGTCTGCACATTCCCTACACATTTGGGGCTTTACTCTGGAATACCACAAACTACAGCTGGCAGAGTAATCAAAAAGTACACGTTTTTTCCTAATACTGAAAGCCAAAGGAAAAGCCTATGCCTGAGAAAAATACCTTGTGGCAGTTCATTGGCATTTCACTCATGAGCAGTAGAAAGAAAAGACACACAAGTGTATTACACATACTCGGCAGCTTTCTGAAGTATTTTTTCATTAATAAAAGGGATAAGGACTTTTTTTTTCTGTAGCCCAGTGCTCTGCACTCCAAGGGGACATAATTCTTAGGCTAATGAAATACAGTAGTTGAAGTTTTATAATACAAGATAAAGAAAGAGAACTCCAAAAAACGACACAGTTACAGAAGACAGATGACATATGAACCGCATCCAACAATAACGTTATTATAAGAGCAGAAAGATGCTCCTTCACCCAGTGCTGCCTCCGCAGTAGAAACTGTACAATTCTCATCTCAATGTCTTGAAGAAGTCGTGATGGCGAGTTTAACAAGGAGACATCACGATTTGTACACAACACTACATGGAAATGTAACTTCTGCTCACTAAGCAAGAAAAATTTACCTGGTTAGGTTATGTCATTGCTTCCCCCTATACAAAAGCAGGAAGAAAGGAAATTACCTTAAACAAAGCCTTTAGTTACATCTTTTTATAAAGACAACTGATTTTTATTAACGATTTAACTAATGGGGGAGCTGATCTTTGTGAAATTCAGCTTCAGTAAAGAATTATTTTCATACTGTAAGCACTGAGCTGCTGGTTCACTGAAGCCAAACAGTTCTACTGATAAGTTAAATGGAAACAGCATTGCACATCTAAAATGATGTTGGCTTTTAGGAAACAGAGAGGGCAAATGACCTCAGCTATTTTCTTACTCGAGGAAGGAAAGAAAACACTTGGGTTTAGGGATTCTAACAGTTCTAGATTGAAGAAACTACATTGAAGATTTTAATCTTAAGTAATAAAAATTATTTTTATACAACAGTAGATGAGATAAAACTTTGATACGCATTTAATTATATACTTGAAAACAAATTCAAAAAAACGCATTTCAGCTTTCTTCATTGAAAGTCAGAAAATTACTTGTACAATAGTGAAAGTGTTCTCTTTTGCATTTCACAATTTACAAATCACTGTAAAGTTATCGATAACAGAAAAATATCCTCTAGTAGGTCAAGGGCAGCATTTTTTCACCTTACTTAAAGATCATTAAAATACATTCTTAATCATAACATGTAGTTCACGACAAATCAAATTGCCTTTGGTTCAATAAAACTAATTAAATGTAAATGGTATTGTTTACTGCTGCATGGATCTTCTGATATAAATCAGCAAGTCACCATTTATTGAAAATTACAGTGACCTCACAGCTGTTAATAAATTTAGTTGATCACACGAGCTAGAGAAGAACGTGCTGGAACACGTGTATCAGCAGAAGAACCGATAACTCTGAAACTGCAGGAAACCTGACCCGCCTGTTACCATATTTGCCGCTCAGCCATCACTAAATGACTTGTTGCAATTTTAATCCTCTGATCACGTTAAGTGCCTCACGAAGACAACAAAATCTGTACTGATCACCCCGGGGGTGTCACCTGTTCTCTACGGAAAGCTCCGAAGGCGTGCAGGTTTGTTTGTTCGGGGTGTGACGGCAGGCAAGGTCACAGGGGCTGCTCTGCGGAGGTGACCACACGAGATACTCGCTGCCTTTACATCGGGCAACTGGAGAAACCAAAACGAGTAACGCTGTGGAGAGTGTACACAGGATCAAAGTGTTCACAGTCTGGTGTACCTTCAACCTTCACACATTCTCTTGAACTATTAAAAATATTTTTTAATACACAAACTGCAAAAGCCTCAGCTTCGAAAGCGCGCTGCAAGCACACGGAGAGACTGTGCGCGGAGAGCCCCTGGGAGCCAGGACAGCCGCTGCCTCAGGCAGAAGGCCAGCTGGAACCACCGGACCCACCACAGCAGAGCCCAGCGCCGCTGCAGACGGACCGGGCAGCACGCTGGACACGGGGCCAGCGCCCCACACCCCTGCACCCCGCTCCCAACAGGTTCTCTCTGGGAACGCACCCCCGCAGCCGGCCGCTGGTTTATCACAAGCACACAGCCAGCCTCGGGAGCCTAACCCGCCCCAGGCCGAGCCTCTTCCGACTCCCCCAAGCCCAGCCCCGCGAACCGCCACAGCGCGACCGGCCTCGCGCCCCCTCAGCCGCGGGGAGGGCCGGGCCGCGGGCGGGGCCCCGCGCGCCGCCTTCCCGCCGCGCTGCCGGCGGGCGCCCAGCAGGGGGCAACCGCGACGTGCGGACGCGCCGGCCCCTGCAGCCACCCGCGGGTCACCGCGGCACAGCGGGGCGGGACTGCGGTGACACACCGCCTGGGGAACGGGCAGCGTCGTTTGATCGGGTTACACAGGATGGACAGAAACCGGCATTTATCAGGTATGACGGGTCTGGTTCGCTTTGCACAGCAAGTTTCCACTAAGGGCTGGATTTTAAGAGTTGGCTCTCGCAACGTTTTGGTGAGCAAAGGAAACCAAGGCTGACCCTAGCACAGCACACAACGCTCTGTCCTTGGCCAGACTGCTTCAAGCCCCACCAAGTTTCTGCAGAAGTCATTTGAGGGCTCTCACAACCCCTACACCCCTACTGCACGCCGCGGGGTCAGCGAGGTAGTGGCTGGGTTTGGAGGCAGGAGCAGAAACAAGGCGTGGGGATGTTTCACACAGCAACCAACGCTTTCAAGTGAAGATCTGGAGAGCACCTTGCCTGATTTTTCAGTTTTAATAAGTTTTCAGCAACAGAGGATACTGCAAAAGCCTAGGGTGAGAAAAAGTGCACTGGAAATGGATTACTCGAATGATCCTCACTGGGAAATCAAGCCGCTGCAAATTTTTTCCACTGCAGGTACAAGGCAGCCTGAATACCGTTTGCTGAGCAAGCCTCAACTACACATTTTAAGGATCCCTTTTTAGAGAAGTTGGGTGTAAAGCTTCCAAGGGTGCCAAACACTATCCCTACACGTTTAAACCATGTATCCTCTTTTTACTCTTAGCTTTTTTACCAAAACCATTATTTTTGCTGTAACCATGACGAAATAATTCTGCCCACAGCACTTTTTTTTAAATGAATATGTTTAGGGCCTAGATACAGTTTATGGCTATTGGGAACTACAAAAATTAGGCTTGGAATAAAGTAATTCCATAATGCTCTTTCTTGTTAGTTTGAAAGTCTCAGCTTGCTCAGAGTTTCACACTGGCGTTCTGAAGTTGTCCATTTACAGAATTTATTTGGATGGCTTACTCTTGCATATTACCGCCATCCCAGTAAAAATGTCCCTGCAGAAATTAGAAATACCGAAATGCTCTCCAAAGGAGTGGGAACTGCCTTCTGGGACGTGTGCGGAGCATTATCTTCCGTGAAGGATGTGGGGACTCCCTAAAAAGCACATTGGGTGCATTAGGCTGCCATTTCCCCAAAAATAATTCCCAGCCAGATGGGGCTGAGGGCTGAAGCAGATACGTGACATGACCACTGCAAACACTTTAAGACCAGTTGGGAAGCAGCCATGTAAAACAGGCTCATTAAAGAACCACCGAGTGTCAATGGTTTGACTAAACCACACAGTATGGGAATAGGGAGATGGTTTAGTTTAGTTGGCAGGAAATACCATAACCAGTGTCAGTTACTTCAGGGTGACATGGCAGCTTAATGCAGACGAAGGCTTGCCTAGCATGGTTAACCACCAGTAACTGCGTGGAGCGAGGAAGGGCAGAGGCACAGCAGCGGCTTGGTGCCTTCCATCTGCTGCTGGCAGCCAGGGAGGGTTTAACAAAGTGTCCACAGCTCCTCGATTAACTGCACCCCATGGCACAACGCAGGCTGTCACCTACAGCTCAAGAAGAGGGGAATAGAAAAATCTCACAAAAAGCACAGATTGCTCAGAGGTAGGTTAACAGCACTAAGTGGAAACAACTAAGGAAGAAACGGTTACTGTATTGTACAGCTGACTCCTGCATACAGTTTCCAAAAGGCATGAATAATTTCTTATTTTCTTGCCTTGCCCTCCCTTATATGCCCGAAACAACCACCACCTGAAGCAAACCTTCACCTCTGCAGAAGTTGAGGCTGCATGTCCGACTGTTCAAATGCAGTCTCCCTAACTTCAACCATTCCTGATTCTACTGTAAACAACTGCAATATATACATTTACTTCTTTCAAATCAAATGCACATGTTTAATCATAATTTTATAGTATCTCCATAGATGCTTAACAACTTGTCAAGTCTATTGATAACTTTTTTTTTTTAACAAAGGACATAGTATAAAAGTTACAGTGCAACAATTGCCCCCTCTACCACGTCTATTTCTTCCTAGCAAGGAGAAAAAACTTCAGGCATGGATTTGGATTGGTTTTTTTAAAAAACAAACAAACAAACAAAAAAAAAAAAACCCACCACAGAAAAGATAACATAAAACTTTTTTTTCTTTTTCAAAGGAGAATGTAGAGATGCTTTCACATCATAAATTTACTCAGTTTCATCAGCCTCAGAACACCAAAATTATAACCAGCAAACAGAACGCAATGGGGCAGTGCAGTCAGTGATGCTTCCAAAACAAACAAGACACAAAAAATAATCGCTAAGTTGGACACAGCTGTAACTATGAAAAGCACTATTTAATAAAAAAAAAAAAAAACAAAGCAAGATAGAAAATTGACTGGATTCTAGTCAAATGCATGCATCTTTTTCAAATGTCAACATGACTTTTTTAAATGAGAAAACAAGATAGGCCACTGATAAAATGGTAAAAGCCTGCAGGAGAGGCATGATTACAAAGACTAAATTCAACCGCAAGTTACAGAATACTTGTTAAAGTCTGTTCTCGCACCGGAATTCCCATCTTGGAGCCTGACTTGGCATCTCTGTCGGGCATGACCAACCTTCAGTTTCATCCCTTGTTCTCAATTCTCTAAATTAAAACCTAGTGGTTTGTTTTTTTGTTTTTTTTTGTTTTTGTTTTTTTTTTCCCCTCCTCCTGTCACATGTGAAGCCAGAGCACTATCAACACAGGAAAAAAAAATCTCTCCCTTTTGCTAATTTCAGTGTGGCAGCAACTCTGTAGTTCTGGAAGAATAACTGCAGAAGCCCTGCCAAGATCTGGCAGATAATCTCACACTTTCTATTGAGATGGCATAGAGACAGTCCTCTTAAGGTATGTTTGCCTTCAATAAAACACCTAAAGGATTTTGTGTCAAAACACCAGAAATTCTGTATAGATAAATTGCCACTAGCTTGTAACTTGAGCATGTTTTCAGAGGAACTCTCTTAATACCAAGCCAACTCTCCTGTAAAGTATCAAGCTTCCCCAGTGCAAGGGACACAATACAGCTTCCCATGAAGAGACATTTATGCAATTCTACATACATTTTTGTAGATACGTGTCTATTTGGAATGCATATATACATATGCACACACACGTCGCTTTTCACCATTTTAATAGAGTTAGCCATGACACGACACATACGCACTCAAAAAATACACACATTCGGGCAACTCTTCTGGAGCCCTCCTTGCAAGAACTTACACACTGCACCTAGTCAGGCCAGAAAGCATCTTGACAACAAAAAGCACATTACCTTCTGAGAGCCCACTGCTGCTTCCCAAGCTTACAAGTCAGTGACTAAAGCTCCTGAGGCACGAATGACTTGCACGTGCAGTTGAAAAACTGTAACTGTGATTGCTTCTGTGGAGTATGGATCTCAGTGGGGACCACAATGAGAACCACCAAAGTGAAAGATAAAAAATATATTCTGTCTCAAGTTTCTTTGCAATTTAAAACCAAGAATATTTGCATAACCAGCTTCTCATTCAGCATTCAGTGGAATCTCTCTCTCTTGTTTATTGCAAAAAACTATGACAGCGGTAAGAGATATTTTCCAATACTTACAATAACTGTAACTATCTTTAAGATAAGATATATACATATATGCATACATGGAACATATCTTAAAAGCAAACAGATAAAATCCTTACCCCCAAAGCTGGCAATCTTTGTGTGCAACTGACAGCAACCTTCAGCTTCCAGTCTGTTTCACCATCGAGCTGGTCAGTTCGAATGAAACACGAACCTTGAAGTTATAAAGAAACATCAAACCATTCATTAGATCTCAAAAAAATCAGTCTGCATTAAAAAAAATGTAGAAGAGTGAAAATCAAGCAATTTGCAATCATTTTTAAATAAATGTGCTACATATAAAAAGATTCATATTTTGGAATGTCTGTGTGCTTTCCTCCAGGAATGCTACAGATATCACACAATAGCACTTTTTTCTGATAAAATTAACAATATACCTGTTTATGAACTGGGGGGAAAATCCTATTTTACAGTTTCCTTAATATTATCACGCTAAACAAGTTTCCAAATGCTATCAGCAAGAGATATAACTTTACTGTCTGGAGCTGAAACAGGTTTAATATTTTCCTTCTTAGAATTGTGTCACTTGTACAATTCCAACACAACAGAATAAAGAACAGACGCCTGGGATTTTTGTCTCTGCTGGTATGACATCAAAAGCATCCACTGCTTAGAGTCTTCTGCCTTCTCTGAAAAAAAATTTATATAAATCTTTTACATGGATACCATTCAAAACAAAATGATTTGGAATTATCTGTAATTGTCAAGGATCCAAGGCTAACACCTGAACTGTGCTTAAAGACACGAGGGGAAGCTCAAGATACAGACAGATACACACTGAAGAAAATCAGTATGTTTTCTAGACAGAAGACTAGTATTCATGAAACAGAAAACTGAGACCAGTGCAGGGCCTCCCCCCACCCCAGTAATTAATTTGAAGGATATCATCAAGTCTGGAGTATTACATAGGTTACTAATGTAAGATTCAAGAAAGACTGCATACAACTGTTGCACATTATTAGAGACATATACAATGAGCTACAATTTCAATAGCTTGAAGCTTTTAAAAAAGGTGGTAAAATTTTAGGAATACTCTTCACAATCACTACACTGAAGAAACTTTAAATATTTTTGAAGTAATAATTACAGCTTCCATGATGTTACATTAACAACTGTATACACTGTGTGCTATGGGTGTGAAATACAAATAGATTTTTCTAGTTATTTGGTTATTTTAAACTGTATATAGTCATAAATGCATATAAACCCATAACTCCTTCTATATTTCAACCAATCCAGTAAAAACTAGCCAGTAGTTTCATCACTAGAAGTGATACGGCAGCAATTAAACTGAGGAAAACACGGGCAAAGGAGTTGATCCAGATTTGTCTTCTTACACAGAGAAGACGACAATGTGCTAGAAGCTCTGAATCTAACAGGCAATACGTCAAAGAAAAGGTACCTACCAGTGAACACAAAATTAAGAGAGATTATTTTATAGGACACATGGACCCTGATGTAAGTAAAATCTAACAAAACCCAATGTTTTATTCATAAAGGCCGGTAAATTAGGCAGTCCAATGAGCTAACAGTCTGAAAGGACATGCTTGAGGGAAACCACCCGAAATTCTACCTGACTAGAAGGTTGCATTTTTGCACAACAGTCCTGAAAGAAGCTTACAGCCTTCAGGTAGCACCTGTATTTATATTAAGTGCCTAGTAAGTCAACAAAAACTTCAATGCTAATATAAACAGCTCCCAGAACACATCATCACAACTCAGTTTCACCCAAAGCTTCAAGCTGCAAAGCACAACTCAAAGTTCTTGAAAAGCTGATTTTTAAATTCGTGATAGGACTCTTTATGGATTTTCTTCTAAAAAGAAAATACTGTCAGGCCCTTGTTGAAGAGTCCAGTGACACACACTGCGTTAAAATAAAGGGTGAGGTACCCAGGAACACCTAGAAACACCAGTTTCACCGCACCTTCCATCTGTGGCATAGATGAGCCTACTTCCCATCATACTTCTCCTGTACAAGACATTTCAGGGTTCTCTTTACCCTCCCTGTCAATGGCTGCTATCTTCCATCAATTTCATTTAGAATTATGCTATAGATCAATGCAGTTCAAGACCAGCGTGGCTCCTGTGAATGGTTGACTGCACATATATTCATTTAATAGAGCTCACACTATAACATGTATTGGCCAGCTGCATTTCCTCTCCACTTCAGCAGTTAATTTCATCAATAACTTATCTCATAGCCTGTTTCCCTTTTATCCAGAAAAAGGGACTGCTTTCTGCCAAGTCAGCTTTCAATAGTGATCACAACAGCAAAACTGAAACAATACAATCCTCTTCTCTACCTCAAATCCTGCAGTAGATTTGAGCAACTAATTTTAATTAGAAGATACTGATTTTAAACCCGGCTTAACTAAGCTATAAACATGGGAGATTAAACATGTAATTGGAAACCATGTATAAAAACAACTCTTCACCCCTACCAAGCCCTTGGACCTGGGAAAAATTAAATATTCCCCACTGTGTATTGGTGTGCAAGTCACACATACTTTACCTTTGGAAGATATTTGAGTCAGCATTACAGAAAACTTCTAAAAAAATCAAAGTCTTCTGAATGAAATAGCTATTGTAATTGTTCCAATCTGAAATGCTTGGAAGCACTGCCCCCTCCCTCCAACAATCACAAAATTAAAAAAGAAACCCCAAAACAACCCAAATGTAGTAAAAAATTGTGTTGTTATGTACTTTAACAGAATTCTTTAGGTCAGTGTTAAAAATCTCTCACATTTCCCAGGAAAACACATCTATGCAGATGTCAGGAATTGCTCTTCCCTCTGAATGCAGTGATAGTTCTTGAACCTGACAATTATTTTATAGCACACAAAAAAAAAATCAACGTTTTCTAAGTTCTGTGCTGCTTAAAGGAAAAGCCATTATATACTTCAAATATTCACCAATCAAAGCAAAAAAAATTTTAAAAAAAGGAAATTCCACACCAAACATAATAAATTTTCACGAGGGTACATATAAAGGGGAACAAATAAAATTACACTTTTTACTTCGTACAGTGAGAGCACTCAGATGCTCATTTCCCATAACAATATATAGTCATTCAAGATCAGTGGACAAAGTTGAACACTGTGAACACGTCTGACACTTCAGTCTTTATAGTGAAAATTTTGGAATGATCTGAATTAGAATTTGAGGCTCACCCACAATTTACCCTAAGATTGCTTTTCTGTGGAAAAGCAGTACCTGCAATATGAAGGCTGTAAACCATTTTAAGAAGCTGAAGTAACTATGGAATTTTAAAATAACAATACATTGCCAATTCTTAACAGACTTCTTGTTTATGCCTATTTGAGATACTATGGATAAAAAACCCTCTTTTTTGTGTTGTGTTTTGATAGATATTTGATAGAATACTGAACAAAAATAACATTTATTTCAGTAGCTTTTATGGTGTTTCGAACATACATGCAGGACATGTCCATACCCAGTCTTCTGGGAACGGTTTGACATGTACATGTGAATCAGTGACCTTTTTTAGGGGCCTGCCTACCTCTAGAAATCCTGAAGAAAAAGGTCCTGAAGAAAAATTTTCAAACTAAATACAGGTTAGGTTGTGCTTGGAAAATGCTGCTCATATTTTAACCTTAAAGAGAAAAAAACAAAGAGAAAACAAAAATTCTCCCCCCTCTGCCCCAAACCAGAAAGGTACGCTTCTTAATGAAGTAAAAACCAGTTATATAATAAACTTTCTCTTAATTAATACAAAGCATTATCATCAGATAGACAAATCTTGTATTTTTTTTATACTACTAAACTTGCTATTCATATTTTACACCTTAATTTCTTTAAGTATAGATAGCTTTAATTTCCTGAAATTATAGTAATGTACATAAACTTGTGCTACCACCAAGCACTTAAATTTTATTTTTATATACATACATCTGAGTATTAATTACAGTTTTTAATACAGGCTTCTGAAATCAAGCTATTACTTGGGATGTTACATAGTTTCTTAAATGTATTCTAGCTTACAGTGTTTTTAAGTCAGAAGAGAAAAAACATAGTGTATTAATTATTTATTCCTATTTTATTTCATTTGGAAATGTTGCTTCTGATAAACAGAAAGATGGATCATTTCTCCTTAAAACAATTATTATAGCCTGTTTACCAAGCAGTTTCTAAAGAAAGTGTAGTTAACACAAGAAAACCATAACAGCAGAATTGACAAAGAGCAATCTGCTTTGCAAGAGGAAAAGAATTTAAATTATTCTATACAAAATTGCATCACCTGATGTTCATGGATGGCTATAATGAAGAAACAAACAAAAATTCATTCAAATTATCTGAATTACAGCAAGATTTAATATTTGCAATCACTGTGGAAAGAAAATCTCAGGTACCCTAGAGAAGCTGGTGTCGTTTGTCGCAGAATAAAACCATGCTTTCTCCACTCCCAGTTCCTGGCCTGGAAGAAGCCATTCTGAGAAAGAAGCTCTACGTCATGAGATGAGACGGAAGAGAAAGGATTCTGAATTCAGGGGAAAAAACCCTAAGGAATAACTTATTCTGACTAGCATTAAAAAAATGACAGAGTGAATGTCACATCATTATAAAAATACTTCCACACTTTTCCACTTTCTCTGCTCTTGCTTTGAGCAATCACTTAGCAGCAGTTCTTGTTTTCAACCACACCTATTTAATCAGCGTTTTACAAAAGTGAAATTATGTTTTTAAAATATTTCAATTCTTAGATTTCCCAAGTATATTCAAATGCCTTCTGCAGAGCCTTAACAGTCAACCCACATGCTGTACGTGTTAGAAACGTCAGTATACACAGTAAAGAATAGCCTATAAGAAGCCAATCAACAACACAGAAGTTCTGAAAACCAGATTTAACTTTCTCTTGAAGAACATTCAATTTAACAGATTTCTACTTGCAATTTTTTTTTGCCAAATATCAGCAAGTTTAACAAGTCTTACCAGTAAGCACTAAAGAGAATTTACAGGTACAACTCAAATATGCCACAGCACACATTTTAATGTCATACTGTGCTGAAGATGCAGCAGAGGGAAGCAACTATAATCCAGCTGTACATAGCAGATACGCAAGAAGATGCATATTTTACAAGCCTATTAAAGACCAAGCACCCCAGTCTTGAAAAGGTATTGTCTGCTCAAATGCAGGGTTGAATTCCACACTCCATTACAGATATATCATTGAAAAACAAGTGTAGAGTGTGTGCACTTAAATTAGTCTAAAAGAAAAAAAAAAAATCGGAAAAGTAAATTACATTTACTTTCTATAATATGTAACTGATAAGCATTCATGTCAGTTATTCTTCAACAGAGATAATGCTAAACCACCACTACACGTCTGGGTTCTTCTCAGTCAAATCTAAATAAATAAAATTATGTCTGCCTTCTCTCTAAAGAGCTGTAGCCAATGAATTTTTTACAAATGAGAACAACAGCTACAACTAATGCCTTTCAAGCCTCAGCAAAACTGAATTATTAAATCTGTCTGCCTATATCCTATTACAGCCTACTTATGAATACTTGATTTTATTTTGTATAATTGACAACAGTTGTCAGGAAAGGAAGGTTTTAACAGCACTCAAATTAAGATCAACTGGTATAAGTGTCACAGTGAAGAGCCTGCATCAAGTGTTGATGAATTAATTGATGGGTCACTGGGAAACGGGGGACGTGGAACTGTGGTGTCATAAACCGTTGTATGCTGTCTGGTAATATTACCAGCCTTCCTGCTTTAAGTCAAAAGCATTGAAAGAGATGAGTTACTAGAAAATAGCCAACAAAATAAAAATGGACTTTGACTTCACACGTCTATCGCCAGATGATTTACGAACAACTTAAGTAATAGAAATGATTTAAAAATTCAGTGACTATTGCATCAAGATGACACGTTGGAGTATAAAGTGTCATTTACCACTCTAACAAGAAGCTTTCAATTATGGTAGCTTCTAAGGAGGAAAAAAACCCCAAGACACCTGAAACATCCCAAACATTTTAAGCTACAGTGCCATCACATAGGATGCAATCAGAAAATGCAGTGGCATTTATACAAGAGTGGTTAAATTAGTTTTGAAGCATTAATTTCTCTTAAGACTATGAAAGAACCGTGTGTACTTGAGATATTTGATCTGAATTAAGAAACCCATGAAGCAATTGATTAATTGGAATTTAAGCCATCAGTCACTGGACCCATCAACAGATTCATTTACATTCTAAACAATCAGCTGATGGTCTTATAGGATACCATAATACACAGTCAATATGATACCCCCAAACTCATCACAGTTCCTTATTGACAAGCACACAGATGCTTTCAATCCAAGCTTGATCACACTGCTTCTTTTTTTGAATTGCTATATTGATTCAGTACACTTTAGGAATTTTTATTTTTATTAAAAACATCATGGAATTCTCTTATATAGAGCCAACAATGTTCCAAGTAAAAAAAAAATAAATCTACATTCATATTCACATTGTCAAGTTTTACCTTACTGATTTATATTATTGTGAGGTATGCAGAAGGACAAAAAAAGCATTAATTTATCTTTTCCATTTAACAGGATTTGGTGCACCACTTTGCTCCATTATTCTTTGCATGTACGCTAGTAATCTCTTTTTGGAGAAACCCAGTGATACAGAAAAAAGATAATGTGAATTCTTTAATGTCTTCAGTTTAATAATTAAGTCTAAAACTCTGCCATACAGAATGCTTAGAAGACTGAAAAAGTTCTCACTTCATTTTTAGATCAAAAAAAGAATTGAGACCCAGAGTGGCCAATAATCTATCCCATAACATACCCGTCATGCCCAGTGTATAGGTGAGGACCCTCCGGAAGATCGGCCCTTTTGGTTCCGGATCTCTTTTGCTCTGGGTCATCTCGCTCCAGGTGGTCATTCTCCCAAGGCCTTACCCCCCCACCCCGGTCAGCTCTGGATCTGGGACGCTCGGACTGTTCTCTCCGTTCCGTGAGTGTGGTTTCGGGACTCTCCCTGCTCTGGGATCGTTAGCCGGGAACAGGCTGAGCCTTGGTCATTGGGTGGGGGGGCAGTGTCACTGTGTGTCACTCATTTGTATATAGGATTATTTTCAATATTATTGTAGCTTAGTTATTAAATTGTCCTTATCTCAACCCACGAGTCCTTTTTTCCCTTTACCCCTTTAATTCCCTCCCCCATCCTTGGGAGGGTGAGAGAACAGGGTTGTGCAGGGTTGACTCCCAGCCAAGGGTCAACCCATCACACCCATGAACTATCCAAACACATCGCCTTATTAAAATCCAAGAATCTCAATGTTTTCAGCCTTGCTCATCCATTTACAAACCAATTTTGCTCACATCTTCAACTTACTAGTCATATGTACTACATATATGTTAATATCAGAAGCATGTTTCTCAACAAGCAACAGATGGTACATCTTCCTTCAATTGAATCAAGGATGAAAATATTTTCCAGAAGTAATTGTAACTCAGTACGAGAGAAACCCTACCTAGAGTAACCAATCACAGGAAGCTAGTTTCTGTGATATTACAGACTACTTTGATACAAAATATGCTGCACATCTGGACAGGTAAAAGGGATGAAACTGAACCCTTTGCAACCAAAGAGGTTACAGTCTTTTAACACTAAAGTGGCTCCACTGCAAACCGTTTTAAGGCCCCACTAAAAGAGGAAAATTGTCTAACACGTGCTGTTCTGTAAGTGCTGTTCCATAAACACCGTTGTGGCGGGTTGACCCTTGGCTGGGGGCCAAACCACACACACCTGCTCACACAGTCCCTGCCCCCACCCAATAGTAGGGGAGAGAATTAAAGAGGTAAATGGCAAAGAGGACTCGTGGGTTGAGATAAGGACAATTTAATAACTAAACTACAATAATATTGGAAATAATACTATATACAAAGATGCAATGTGATACACAGTGATACTGCCCCTCCCCACATGATGAGCAAAGGCCCAGCCCACTCCCAGCCAATGACCCCGGAGGAGGGAGGGTCCATTTTGATATCTTTATTTGAATCACTACTCTGGTCTAAGTTCTGAGTTCAGCTGGCATTTTCCATCTATCTTTCCTTAACACACAGTGCTTATGTGGCCCTCAGAGGAAAACATTCCAGTTTACAATTGTAAATTGTATTACGAGATTTCTTCTAAGTCAAGTACTGCATGTTTGCTTAAAGATTTAAACGGATCCTCCTTACAATGCACAGTCAAATATGCAGTAGTTATATTATACAGGACAATCATTAAATTGCTGCCTATCATAACAAAAATGGAATCGGGAATTAGGATTTTTTAACTAGCTTGCTTTCTTTTTTGGCTTAAATTTCAGTAGAAAAATCAAAATCCATTTTCTGATCCTAGTGCAAAGCACACATTAACACTGATGCCATAAGTAAAGGTTCAAAACATTCCAAATATTTTAAGAATATTGACTAAACACAGGCTCCTTGATTGGAGAGTTCTGCCAGCACGGAGCTCCCTCTTCCCATCAGCCTCCCTAATGCACTTACGTATTTGTAAAGACCAATAACACAAAAAAATACATACGCGTACATGCCTTGAAGAAGAGTGCTTGTAGCTGACTCAAGGAGCACTTTCTCTCTTGATGAAAGCAGAGCTCATGAACAAGCAGAGGAGGTTGAGAAAAGCAGTTGACCAAGTAGATGAGAAACCACTGAAAACGTGCTTAGTCTCAAAGATTTTAGCAGCAGCAACGGTAATTAACTCGAAGAACATACCACTAACTAAATTAGGAGGAGCAGGAATCAAAGCCTTGGTATCTCAAAGCTTAAACACAGAGAAGCACCAGCCAAAGGAGTTGGCAAAGCCATCGGATTACAATAGGCATGGGAAAAACAAGAGGATAAATCTTTGGTTAAAAATCTAGGAGGGAAAAGCACATCCTCCTTTACCAAATAGGAGTTTGGGAAGAAGCAACAGACCCAGCTGCAAAGATTTGCCACTGGACTTCATTACAGCAAAAAGAGGAGGATCTCTACTTTTTCCAATTTCTTGTTACTTGACAAGTAGAGGAAGGCTGTGTAAAGCTACATGGACACCTGCAATCAGAACCGTAACCTGACTTGCCCTGCCTGATATCTGCTTTGATGATTCTCACCTTCAGCATTTCTAATCTGTTTACAAAAATTGGGGGAATTGTTTGGGATTTCAAGACTTTCGGACTGCTACTCCAGCCAAGCCACCACATGCCCTGAAATTCTTGGGAAATGCATTGTCACTGAAGAGTGGAACAGGGAAATTTATACCTAAGAGAGTACATAGCCTCCCTACAGATCAACTTTTTCAAATCTTACTATTATTTTTAAAATATGAAAAATAAACAAACAGTAAAATCTGTTACTGCTTCTTTTGCTGCAAATCGAATGAAGCAGATGCATTGTGTTAGTCACCCAAATATGCACAGAAAATGAAAGAAAATAGGGAATGAAATATACGATCATGCCTTCTAATAACATTTTACTGTGTGATTTTACATCAATAATATAGAGAGAGTAATACTATTACGAACTTCATGCCTGCCAAGACCTCTGCCTTCCACCACATAACACTCATGCTATCTGACAACATCTTAACCAAGTAGCTGATCACACAGAATCAGTGTTACTCAGTGGCTTCAAGCAGATACCAAAACATTTCAACTCCGACTTAAATCAAATGTTAAAAACAGAATAAGAACTGAAGTATCGAAACAGATTAAAGTAGTTTGGACAGATTGTTGGCAGCTACTCATGCCCTGAAGATAAACTTTTATCTGGCCGTATGTGCAAAACTTAACTCTAGTCATTTATCATTCTCTATAGCAATAGATTTTCAAGGCATTTTAGTTCCCAGACAGGTAGATTTTATAACGCTTGTTTTCTAAACATAATAGAAAATTCCAGAATGTGTGACAAATGCAACTCCTTCAGCTTTATTATTCGGCAGTAGTTCGTCTTATAAAGAGATTAACAGTTCCGTCAGTTGTGCAAGCGAATTCTAAACTGGCATTTTTTCCTCTGATTTGATTTTCAAGTATCTGAAGCTCCAGAACAGGCTGGGGCCCAGACAATTAAGTTGTTTCTAACTTATTAGAGCACTTATTTTCAGAAAAAAATAGACAGTACTTCCACATGACCTTTATTATATTTTTTACTTGCAGTGAGTTGGGGGTTCTCACTAATATATGCATTTTCAGATCCACAAAACTAGACCTTTTAAACAAGTAAAACAGACTTGCCAGAACAATGCTCTCTTCCTGTGGAGAAACACTTAAGAATTCATCATTTTCCGAATAACTCTTCTTTACTTATCAGACTTTGAAAAGCAGACTCTGGAGTAAGCCTTTACTAGTTTACCCAGAGCTCTTTCCAACAGCAGATCAAGCTGTAGGAATGATGACTTAGTATTGTCCTGCATTGCATTGTTTATGCCCATAAAATGGTTAAAATTAAAAAAAAAATTACATGAGACAGTCATATTGCTACAGAAATGAATTGCTACAAAGCCTCCAAAGAAAATGATTTTCCTGTTTTATTCCCACATTTTAGTCATGCCATTGTTGTCAACTTAATTACAAGTGAGGAATCCTGAAAACTCTTAACTATAAATTTTAATACCAGTGAGATTGCTCTTTGTGTTTCTATTTTTCCAAATTATAACATGTTTGCAATTAGTAATTTGTGCCTGAGTATATATATCCCATTTTTAAGGATTTTCTGAAGTGAAACTCAAAAAACTGATCTATGCAATGAGGGATGTCCAGAGGGACGCTGATCAGCTGGAGGAAGGGGCTGACAAGAACCTCAAAGTTCAACATGAAACGGTGTAAAATCCTGCACCTGGGGAGGAATAACCCCCCACACCAGTGTATGCTGGGGGCCATCCAGCTGAGAAGGAGCTTGGCAGAAAAGGAGCTGGGGATCCTGGTGGGCACATGAGCCAGTGATGGGCCCTTGTGGCAGAGAAGGCCACCAGTATCCTGGGCTGCATCAGGCAAAGTATCACCAGCAGGCTGAGGGAGGTGATTCTTCCCCTCTGCTCAGCACTGGTGAGATCACACCTAGAGTGCTGGGTCCAGTTCTGGGCTCCCCAGTACAGGAGAGACATGGGCATACTGGAGAAGGTCCAACAAAGGGCCATGAAGACAATGGGCTGGAGCATCTCACGTATGAGGAAAGTCTGAGAGAGCTGGGACTGTTCAGCTGGGAGAAGGCTCAGGGAGTCTATAAACACCTAAAGGGAGGGTGCAAAGACTGAGCCAGGCTCTTTTCAGCAGTGCCTGCTGCCAGGACAAGAGGCAATGGGTGCAAACAAACACAGAGGGTTCCCTCTGAACATCAGGAACAAGAATTATTATTTTTTAACCGGGAGGACAACCAAGCACTGGCACAGCTTGCCCAGAGAGGCTGCGGGATTTCCCTCCTCAGAGATACTCAAAAGATCTCTGGACAGGGTTCTTGGCGACCAGCTGCAGGTGGCCCTGCCTGAGCAGTGGTGTTGGACCAAATGACATCTGTAGATCCCTTCTGACCCCAACCATTCTGCAATGCAGGTCTGAAAAATACGAGATGTAACAACTGTGCAACTGGCATTACCTTGCAACAAACTAAAGGTTCGTCACAACCAAAAAATAATGAGAATTTATAAATGACTGCCCATTTCCCTGTTGCTCCCATTGCACAGCTGTGGTGGTGGACACACAGTACTCTGGAATGTCCACCAGTAAATTCCGTATACTGGATTTAAAGATATACAATAACAGAATTGTTTTGTGACGATGACTTGTGCACAACAGCATGCTTGACAGCAGTGCAACTGTTCAGTGAGGGGGAGTTGCTGTCTAGAGTATCACCTCTAACAGTACAAAAATCTTCTGCCCATTTGGTAGCTGCTGAAAAGTCTGTAGCAGCTGATGTATTAAAGTGCATTTGTGGATGTTATTTTACTAGACTTGTCCCTTTACAGTGTTCACAAACTTTGACGGGTTTCTCCGAAGAGGAATATCTCAGTGAAGCACTCTGCCCCTCGGGAAAACTACTTTTTTCAGAAGCAGTGGCTGCTACTCTAGATAGAATCAAGTGTCTGCCAAAAATTCTAACTCTGTGCAAAGGACAGATGTACAAGGTTCAAACACCGCGGTCAGGAAAGCTGAAGTAGACCAGTAAAAGCACTTCTTCCACTTTACCCTTTGGAAGTTCAGTTTCTACCAGAAAAGGCTGAAGAGAAACCCCAGCTCTACTTTTCATACCGTCACAAAGCGTTATCTATGAAAAGGAGGATCTCGGGAAGGGTTTAACTAAGATCAATCAATTCTTATCCTCCTAAAAAGCTACTAACAAAAAATAGTGTTGTGATTAGTCTGTCATAGGCCTGAATAATTAGCAGTAGTACACTATACAAACAATTCTTCATAACCCTACTATCTCTGGAGCATGTCACAAGCCCAAAAGGTCCCTTGGCTCCTCCAGCTGCAGAGGCTTCAGCAAACATCCTATTCGGCCCCACCTCCGTGTACAACACTGTTCTGCCGGGCCAGCTTTCTCCCACCAACTTTCGGCTTCTGGCCAATTTTAACCACACACGGCAGACCAAAAAGCAAGGATATGAAGTTCCTTAAATTTTTGTGAAAAATGAGAGGATGAAAGAACGACATGAACAAGAGAAAAGCCAAGCTGTTAGCTCCAGCAGTCATCTGTTCTAGGACCCAGGAAAAATTGATAGCAAAAATCAGTAAGTGCTTAGCTCAGAACCAGCCACTGCATATGCCAACTTTTGTCCATGAATAAGACTCTTAATTTACCCACCTCCAGTAACCTCAAAGTTTAAAGAAAAAAAAACACAAAAACCAACTTAAGCTTCATTAAGCTTTTCTGACACTGTAGCCACCCTATCAAATTTGTGTTCCTCTCAGAATTTCACATTGGAAAGCTAGCAAAGCACAAATATTCTGGAGATACCAAGTCCTGTAAGTTCCAGTTCCTGTCAGAACACCTTTGTGTGTTAGCAAAGGAATACCTGACCCAGATCAGAAGCTAGTCACTGAACCAAGGCACAACCAAGGTACCAACACAAGGCAAAACCAAGGTGGAGGACAAAGATTTTAGCTTAGAGAAGGAAAGAGTTTATCTTTGAAATCTTTCTTCTTTTACAAACATAGTATCTCTGATAATACCTCCATGATGCTGAAGTCATTAACACCTGCTTCAGTTGGCAGTTCCTGGGGACAATTACAAAGTTATATGACGATGCCTGCAGTGCCCCATCTACCTTTTGATCTATGACTGAGATAGCATATAGACAAATAAAATGTAAAGAGCATGCCAAGCAATTTCCAATGGATAGAGAACAGCCCTGAGAAGGACTTGGCGGTGTTGGTGAGAAGCTCATTGGCGAGAAGTTGGTCGTGAGAAGCTCATTTCTGCGCTTGCAGCCCAGAAACCAACCGTGTCCTGAGCTGCATCACCAGCAGCATGAGCAGCAGGGCGAGGGAGGGGATTGTCCCCCTCTGCTCCGCTCTGGTGAGACCCCCCCTGCAGTGCTGCATCCAGCTCTGGGGCCCCCAACATAAAAAAGACCTGGACCTGCTGGAGCGGGGCCAGAGGAGGCCACGGAGATGGTCCGATAGCTGGAGCAGCTCCCGTGCGGGGACAGGCTGAGAGAGTTGGGGGTGTGCAGCCTGGAGAAGAGAAGGCTCCGGGGAGACCTTCCAGCACCTTCCAGTGCTGAAAGGGGGCTACAGGAGAGATGGGGGGCTCTGGATCAGGGGGTGCAGGGACAGGATGAGGGGTAATGGATTTAAACTGGAAGAGGGGAGATTGAAATGAGATTTGAGGAAGAAATACTTTCCTGTGCAGGGGGTGAGGCAGGTTGCCCAGAGAAGCTGTGGATGCCCCATCCCTGGAGGGGTTCAAGGGCAGGCTGGAGGAGGCTTTGGGCAACCTGGGATAGTGGGAGGTGTCCCTGCCCATGGCAGGGGGTGGGACTGGATGATCTCTAAGGTCCCTTCCAACCCAAACCATCCTGTGGTTCTATGAAAAAAGAACCTGAAAACTATATTAAATGTCACTTGGGTTCTAGCTTAATTTCAGTAAGGGAGCCTTCTGTTGGTGTAACACAGATCTTGCCTACATTTGTGTAATGGCTTTCCATGAAGGTAGTCAGTCATTTTTGGCATGACACCTGCATCATATACAACAAATGAAAATAACCTTTCAATCGTCTTTTGCAGCCAGCTCAGCGTGAACATTTCATTTGATCTGGTGGAAGGCTGACAAATGGGACAAATCTTCCTATTTGCTTGTCATCTCTGCCATATGTAAAACAAGATTCAGCCTTCCCATTCCCCCCTCTACCTTTTAAATATGTATAATCCCAAAATGTGATTCCAGAGTTTTTTGCCTTTTTTTTTTTTTTTTTTTTCCAATCTTGGAAGCCAAGGAGGGCCTGCTGGAAACCTCTGTTATATGGGGAGCCTGACAGCAGCAAAGATGCACATCTGAGGAGTGCTCATCCCCTACTCCATCCCCCCGGGAAGTAATCCTAACTCTACACTCAGCCATCTAGCTGCCCCCATTCCTGAAAGAGAGAAATACCAACATCATGGACCATCAAACATGAAAACAAGGTAAAGACCCACCTACATGAGTCTTTAGAATAAGTTTTCTAAAAGTCTGATTAAAAAACTGTAGGAATCTTAGAAATTAGAGAGATGTACACAACTAGCATCAGGTCGTTACATCAGATTATATGACGGTATCATTCTAGCTAAAAGACAATGTATCTGATAAAGACACCTAAGAACTCAGTTTTATCAAAATAAGCTTGATTCCCTGAAATTCAGCTCCTGCACTGTAGAGTTAAAAATACCTGAAAAAAATCTCACTATTCCTAAAAGTGTGTTTGGAGGGTGGATGGCAAGTGGAAGGGGAGGAAAACACACACCACTGTCATTTCTTCCACAGTACCACACTTGTGTGAAAAGAAACCAGAACAGCTTTAGGCTGAACTTTGTAACCTACCCATTTATAGCTCAGACTGCTGCTTTTTTGACTGAAGGTACGGGATATTGCACTACTGCAGACTACATAGTGTAAATATTGAAGCTGGAAAATAGTACTTTGCCCCAAAAGAAGCTTACAGGGTGGGCTGGTTTTTAAGAATAGTTCAAACTCTTTGCTTTACTCTTTACAGATTTATAGTAACAAGTTATAGTTAAACTGTTTTATTGCACAGAAGATAAAATGAAATTACATATACAACATAAAACCATGCAAGAACTAATGTGTTTTACAAAGTACTTAAAGTGTCAACTATAAATTAAGCCATAAATCAGTCAAAACTGCAGCATCCAGGAAGAAACAATTACAGATGTAAGTGTTCGCTTTTTAGTCAAAAAACAATTACTGCCATATGCTTGAAGTTCAGGGGATTTTTGTGTGTGTGTTTTTTGGTTTGTTTTTGTTTTTAAAGAACTGCAACACCAATATAAGTAGTTAACCTGTTGCACGCTTCTAGAAAGTGCATTTTCAATGTTAAAATCACATTCCATGTGTAGCAGAAGCATATATAACAATTTCCATCAGAATTCCGGGAAGATTTCACTCCATTTGCTCTTTAGCTCACTTTACGTTACAATGAACATTTACATGGTAGCTACACAACTCTTTCAAAGCACTCACAAGCATTTTTTAATATTAATTATGGAAAGCCTATTGGTACAACATGATAGAACTTTTAAAACAAGTAGCTTTATTTTGTAGATAGTCGATTAATGGAGCTTCTTACAGGCCAATTTTGACCCTCCAAGAAAGTTCACTGAAGTAGACTCAAACACTGAACACTGAAGTAGAATTGATGAATTTTACTTTCAAAAATGTTTTTCTTCTCACATCTCTGATACAGGGATTCACCCTGTTCCCCTCCCCATCTATATCATGACAAAGAGATAATTTAACTTATATAAACTGTGTTCCTTCAAGATTTACTATTGGTGTATATTCCAACCAAGACACAGCGGTACCCATGCAGAGGCACTTCTGGCCTCTATTGTTCATTTACAACCATACCTGTGCCCCATCCTTCAACTGATAGTACTACAGGGAAGAGAGACTACACACTGTCTTAAACTTGCAGACAGAGTCCAGGAATTTAAGAACGAACAGGGAGGAAAACACGCTATAGTGCAGATATGCAAAATGCATAAGAATTTGTTTTGCCACAAGCTAGACAACTGTCTCATTTTGTTCTTGTTCATTTATTCCAGCAGCAACAATGCATCCGATGTAAACCGCAGCAAGGATCCTAATGAAGGACAGCCAGCTAGCTCTCATCAGACGAACAGATCTGGTTGCTTGCACAACAGTGAACACTGCACCACCTTACATACTGAGCTCCCTACACAGTTCTACTGTGCGCGCATCACTTAAAGAAATTACAACCGACACTGATTTCATCCACATGCACAGATATGTAACAGCGAATCCAAAATAGCTCGTAAAGGCTAGGAAAATTTTGGATCAACACACAGTGACCTTCTACCATCTCAACGCTGCATGCCAGTGGCCTAGTTTAAAGTAATTCTTCTACAGGTGCACAAGTCCTCCTACCTTCTACTTTTCCAGAACCTGTGATTTCAGCTGAAACAGTTTTAGGGTCAGTAGGAAAAGATGACATTGCAAATAGCCCCAAAAGAAACATTATCGATCCTTTTATAATCATGCTGGATCCCAGAGATCTGAGCTGTCAGAAGCACTATGCATTTTAATAAAATGTGGTACTGTGGGAGGGAATGCACAGGAAAGCCCACGTATCCTGAACCAGAGGGTGGTTAACCAAGATGGAGATGATATACAGACTGTTAGGAAGCTTTGTCAGTCCAGACCAGTTAGAGATGATCTAGTGCATCTAATCAGCATTTGAAAGTCATTAGCAAGACACAATAACTACAGAGTAATTTCTTCTTTCAGCAAATAAATAGCTCTAGTAGCACTCTGTAGGCTATCAGAAATATTTGTCTTCTCTTGCAAATCATCTCTGCAAATTTAGCCTTTTATCGGAAATATATGACGGAACTGCAGGGCCACAGTGAAATACCAAGTGCCACTAATACCAAGTTTACCGATATCACAGCTATTAGCTTTGTGAAATATAGCGCTGACAAATATCAGACAGTTCTTCAGGATCTGAAGAGAAATCGTAATATAAAGGAGGGAAACTCATTTGAGTTATATGAGGGGCATCCAAGAGTAATTTCTAAACTTTAATCAAAACAGCTATAATTTATAGGGTTCCTATAAAGGAGATATTTGTTTCTCAAAGATTAAGAGTACTCCTCTACCACCACGTGAAGAAAAACAGAGCTAACAAGAAGTACTTTTCTTTCTCTCACTCCAGAAAATTGTGCAGGTTTTTTTCTTTTTTTTTGACTGACCAAAATGACAGTGTTATTTCTAAGTAAAAAACTTCAGTTATTTCAGGTTTTTAGATCATTGCAACAGATTTTTTTTTAATTATTTTAATCACATATTAGTAGGTTCAGACTTCAGTTCCTTTCAATTTAATAAGTGAAATGTAATCAGATGGCATTTAAATGTGTTGCAAGATAACAATCAGTCGTAAATCATTTAAAATACTGTTAAGTCACATTAAACAAGTACAGTCTTTGAAATATATTCTTAATATTAGCTTTACCTGAACATCGTTACAATTCATTAAAATCATCTATTTAGAGGAACAGATCTCTAAAGGTCTCGCATTCACAGTAAGACTTCTGTTTTACAAGCATACGGTATTTCTCACATACGGACCCTTGTCCCACTCATCTGATGAAGGCAGATATTCAAATTGTCCCCAACGCACAATCTACAATTTTACTGCAACCACAAGCTCACCACGTAACCAATGTGAATTATCAAAACATACCCGTTTTTTCCGATGTTCTGAGAAAGACCATGTCAGATGGGATTCGCTGATTCTGAGGAGAGAAGGGAAAAAAAAATTTTAAGTAAGAAAAAAGTGAATTCCAATCAAATGTCCAGTAAAATCTATCACAAAAAGGTCACGCTTGGATTGAAACTCAATTAAAATGGGATTTCTCACAGTACTTTACATTCAGCATTTGCAATTCAAAAAAAATCAATGTTTTCAAAAAATTATACAATAAGCAAACAACAGCTAATCCTTTCAGATGCTCTTTATAAGTGAAACATAAATACCTGAAGAACTACAACAGATTTACATTTTCTTGACTGGAAACAGTACTTTGAAAATATAAATGTTTAATTGAAATATTTAAAAATATAATTTCACTGAGCAAAACTGACAGCATATATAATAGAAAAAACTGAAATTTAACACATCTCTCTCAGCACTCAAGTTGCAAACATTATGTATACTAAATCTTCCCCTCTCTCCTAACACACACAAACATACACAGGTGAAACAGCATTTTTCCATTTCACTTGTCTGTAAACCTCTCCTTTACAAAGACAAAAACAAACAGAATTTCTTGCTGCCACAGCCCTACGCACAGATGCGTCTGCACACCTGTTCTGCCATCTCCCTTTCAAGCACAGAACTACCTGTAACAAATCATATTTTCCATTTTTTGTTGATCACAAAGAGGCCAATCTAAGCTTTCGCAGACTGAACAAAATGACCAAGACCCTTAGATCTCCCACCACTTGTTCACAAGGCATCTACCTGCACCGTGGCCAACACAGCTTTCAGAATGAAAACCAATAACCAACGGGTCAAAACCTCAAAGAGATACAGGTCTGGAAGGGAAAAAAGTTACGGACCAAGCTGGCAGGGAGCAGTGTGAACACCGAGCCGTGAGAAAAGATCCCGTGCTGAACTGCAGTTCCTCCTGTTCACGTCCAGTATGCCATGTGCCACTGTTTGATACTGAAGCTAAAAAGAAAGATTCATCTGCATTTCATTGACAGACTACCTCTAAGCAATTAAGAGATCCCAGTGGATTATTAGAAACGGCTTTATTAGCTTCACGCTAAAGTACATTTCCTAATTTTAGGTTACTTGTTAAGATGATAACACACACAAATATTTTCCACATAGAAAACACCTCCATTTGAGAATCAATCTCAGCTTTTCCTGTTATACTTCATCGACATTGCCTTGAAAGCCACTGCACACCTAAGGCTCATCTTTTATTTTCTAAGCCCTCAGCTGTTTGAGTGGAAAAGAAAAACGTAGCTGACAAAGCCCACCACATGGCATACACAACCTCCAAGATTTCAGCTTTAAAAACCTGAGTGAATTTCCTCAACATCAAAAGTGAAGCAGCACATTCAGCACTTCAAAAGGAGACAATCATTCCCTATTTCACACTTCAATTATAATCAAACAGCAAAATTAATACAGCAATAATAATTCAGCCATGGCTCTATTTTGCACATAAACCACCAGTTTTGAAAACTCAATGGTTATTTTATACAGAAGAAACGGCAATGAAGATGGGGTCAAGCTAACCTGAAAACTCCAATTCAGGACACTAAGCAATGGAACACCTCATGTACTGAGCACAGCATACAGACACCCGCCTGTGAATTCTGAAAGAGCAATCCTAGTCCAAATACTTCGTATCAAAGTGAAGATACGAATTCTATGGGTTATTATAAAGATGTAAATATCCAAGAAAAATGTAATGGGTTCAAAATTATCTTTACATGAAATTCAAGTACATTCCATATATAGCGGCTCTGAACATATTTATCCCAACAGGAACCTAGGCAATAGCCCTGACCACAGCACACACATTCAGAAACCTCCCAGGAGAATCAACACACACACACAGAACAGTACTGAGTTCACTTGAGTCAAGCCAGTCCTCCATCTGAATATTGAAGGACACAACACTGCTACGAACACAAAGAAACCCAGCATCGGCAACTGGTTTGGTTTGAAACCAGACACATAGTTTCTCATTTTCAACCTTCCACCTTTCACTTTTTTTGAAGGCAGCACTTCCCCTTCATCACTGCAAAACAATCTTTGAAGCACATAAACTCACAGTCCCCTCCAATAAAACAGCTCAAAATATATCTGTCAAGAGAACGAAACCTGCTTTGTATGATGCTTAGCGTGTAGGACCTTCAAAACACTGTGCCTGACTATCCAGAAAAATCACTTCCGAGAGTGAAAGATTTCACACTGTCTCACTCGTGATGGAGAATAAATGTGCATTTACACCAGGCAACACCACTCAAGCAGCTGATGCTTTTTTCCATATATAACGCTGTACACGAACATTTCCCTTGGTTCTTGAGAAGCCGCACTCCTATAGCGCAGTGTTATTTCTGACCACAACACATCCTGGGTACTGTAGGCAAAGTCTTCCATTACTCCAAAGAAACTTTCCCGAGATCAGCGTGCAGCCACAACAGCACCACGGGAATAATGTGATCTGTAGAAATCTGTCAGAGTCAACTGCCAGATTCCGTGTTGTATGGGCTCAGCCTTCAAAATAAGATGATGTAAACTCTAAACCTCTGGGAGGCAGGCAGCTCTTGCAACTCCCTGCAACGTACTTTCAAGGACACAGATTCCAGTTGATGGGAAGTTCAGTGTAAAGGGGACATGAAGGGCTACAGAGATGGTACTTATCTCCAGCAAACAAGATGCTTGGAAAACAAGCAAGTTTGCAAACGCTAGAAAACAGATTAATGTTCTGGTTTACCTAAAAATCCTATGTGGATCCTATGCAAAAAACCCCTTACCTCCTACCTTAAAATTATGCGTTTTCATGCATGAATACTTCCTGACTAGCAGCAATTCCCATTTATTTGCAAAAGCACAGAGAGTTTAAAATTTACATGCTTGTATGTCAACAGTATTCATCTTAAAGAGGCTGCTCACCTCCAACTGCAGCTAGGACAGCTTTTTTTGGAATCTTGCCTTACGACAGAAAATAACTAAACATGTCGTGAAATTTTTAATCTATCACGAGCCCAGATTCAACCAGGAATATCTCCTGAATATGAATTATTTAGAAAAAATTGTAGTAAAAACATTAACCTTAATATGTATTATTATGCACTTACTAGAGGAAAGAAAAAAGAGGAAAGGGAAAATGCAACTTCAAAAATCAAATAAATCTTTCCTTAAATGACAGTAACAATTAAACAGATATCCAGTCTTCATATAGATTAGCTATACATTTTTGCAGCTTGCCTGCCAGCCCTGACATAAATCCATTACACAAGTTTCAGGTTACTGGCTTCATGCCTACAAACTTCCACTTACTTGTAAACAAGCTAAACCATTTGACCAACACCCAAAAATTCTGCAAAAATAACAGTCAAATGATCTAATATCAAATTAAACAGAAGTTCGGATAAGCTGAATGAGGTATCAGGTTTTTACAAATCATTACCAACTTCCACGGAAGCACATTTCCCATTCAGTAAATGAAACATCCAGCTGCTACTTGCTATCCAAAATTCAAGTCTCCATGTCTGACAAAATTGGACAGAATCATAGAATATTTGAATTTGGAACATAACTTTAAGGATCATTGAGTCCAACTCTCTGCTCCTCACAGGACTACCTAACACTGAACCATGTGTCCAAGAGCACCATCCAGATGCTCCTTGAACTGACAGGCTTCATGCCGTGAACACTTCCCTGGGGAGCCCATTCCAGTGACTGCCCACCCTTCTCAGTGAAGAACCTTTTCCTCACGTCCCATCTGAACTTCTCCTGATGGACTTTCATTCCATTTCCTCATGTCCTATTGCTGGTACCACAGAGAGATCACCACCTCCCTCTCCGCTGCCCTCCCTTGAGGAAGCTGTACACTGTGATCCAATTAGTCATGTCATCATTCACACATTTTAACAGGACAAAATGCATCTTGATTTTATGCCTTTTTACTGTGTTCTCTCTGCCTGTTTTTCTTTCCTGTAAAATAATGTAAGCTTTCCTGCATTAACATATCTGAATGTATCCTTCTGGAGGGGGTCAAGAAACGTGTGGATGTGGTGCTTCAGGACACCCAGGTTTAGTGGGTTGGGTGGTGCTGGGTTGATGGTTGGACTTGATGATCCTTGAGGTCTTTTCCGACCCTAATGATTCTGTGATTCTACGACTGTCTTGTCTTTATTTTCTCCCTCAGAAAGGAAAAAAAACCAAAACAAAACAAAAGCAAAACTACAACAGTTTTTAAGACTGACAACTCATTTTTCACCAGGTTTTCTGTATTTTGGAAGTGGGCAGAAAGGTACTGCAGGACTACTAAATACCCAAAAGCATTGTCACTAGTACTGCTGACATGGAAGAGAAAAGATTCCCCTGCAAAGACACACCTGGTCACTACAGAAGAGTGACTATACAGAAACAGATGGAAAAGCAGCTACAAAAGTCTGTAACACCTCATTACAGAGCAAATTAAATTCTGTTGCACGTGGTCACAGACAACCAGCAGCAATATGTCAATCATGGATGAGGCTTTGAGCAACCGGGTCTAGTAGAGGGTGTCCCTGCCCATGGCAGGGGGGTTGGAACTTTATGATCTTTAAGGTCCCTTCCAACCCAAACCATTCTATGATTCTATGTCAGCCCCCTCATGTCACATTTATCAAAGCGGAACAAGATAAAACAACAACACATACAACTCCAAGCATTCAGAAACCCTTGAAGAAACTACGCAATCTCCATTGTCACAGAGACAAAGCCAGAAATGCTTATTGATGTATACTGGAATTTGAATATACAAGTCATGAAAATTACTTGAGTAAGTTGTTTTCCTTAAGTCTTGGCAGATTTGGAGCTCCAGGACAGGAGGGCTTCCATGTCTCTCAGTTTGTCTGTGCTGCAGCCTTCCAGCTTCATTCCCAGATATCTAACTACGGCAAGACAACGGCCAACACAAGGTCACTACTTCCCCTGCCTCTGCGTTCCCATGTCATCCAGGAATACTAGCCAGACAGGACAACAAAAAAACCCACAAACACACCTGTACTTCCCTGCAACACAGGCTACAATATTGACTTGAAAAATACCATTCCTGACAGGTTTTTAATTATTTTTCATTTTTCTCATGTCATTACCATGAAATTGTTATTTATATAAGTTTCTCCAGCTCCCTAGCGAGTCCTCCAATTCCCCTGCAACTGCCCATGGCTACAGACCCTCAGGATTTCGCATTTACTGTCCTTTCTTCTCCATTCATGTATGAACTGTGTACTTTTCTCATTGACTAAAATATTCCTGCTTGCTTCTGAGTTATAAATGGAAGAATCATTTCCCTGTTGTCTTCTTGCCGTGTAGCACTGCATGCTAGCATTAACTACAATCCTTACAAATACTGGATTAATCTCACTTTACACCTGAGATTAAGAAAAAAACAATTGCGTCTGTTTATAGCTCCAAGAAAAGTTCTCACAGTTTTAAGACAAAGCATTCCTGTTACCCATGTTTTAAAACACTACCAGGTGTTAATAATTATTATCAAATGTTAAGTAAATGCGCTATTACTAATTATTGACTAAATATGCTATTAAGTTTTATGCCCTCTTCACATCTCCAAAATGTATTCCAACCTGTCAGCAAGCTTCAGTGTCTAAATAAATTTCTGAACTCATCAAGTCATCCCTTCAATTGCTGTATTTAGGAACATCACGCACACCTGTGCTCCCACTGGAAACTAAAAATATATCTCAACACCAGCCAAGAACAGCACCTAGGAAGTAGCATGTCTGTTCAAGGCAGGGGACTGTTCTTCAGCTAACATATGCAAATGTCTTTCAACTTTTTAAAAACAGGCAATATTTTCTTCTCTTCGAGTCTCTTCCTGCCCTAGTACTAGTGCATTACAAGATTTTCAGTTGAAGAGATATATTACTTGGAACTAAGCTGTCTGAAGCACACTGCAGTCACTTAGAGCTGCTTTGATATTCATCAGGCCTATTTAAAAATGAAAAAGACAATAAATAAAGGGTATTCGTGGTTTAAATATAGAAAAGCCTTTCACTTAAGTTGTTAGTATTTGTGATCCAGTCACTAGTTAACATATGGATCTTCAGCTCAAATGAGTCATTAATTTCACTGCAGAAATGCTGTTGATGCATCTTCCAGTCAAATACAATGTTAAATTGTTCCTTTGCTATTAGAGTGAGTGATTGAACATTTCACTCCTGACTGGTTCTTCGGCTTAAGAGTCATACTCTGAAATTGAAAAGTGCTTGCTCCAACAAAATACACTTCTCGACAGAACCAGAAAACATTTAATTTCATTAGTCTGGAGGCACCCCAGCTAGACAAAAAGAAAAAGCCTCTGCTGGGGCAGGAGGGAACTTGAAGCTCAAATACGCCGTTCAAACAATGATATGCATCTTACTGAGATAGCCCACTAAAATCTTCATCAAAAAGAACTCTACGCATTATTTCCCTAAATCCTTAAACGTGACTTTTTTTCATTAGAAACTTCAGGTACTCGCAACAGATGATCTGTGAGCTGCTGCACATAATACTGAAATAGATGCTACTGACCTACCTTATACAGAACAAACTGATCCCCAAAGAAATTCCAGTTTTCCAAATCGTCTGAGCATAACTGAGGCTGAGTTATTCTGGGGAAGGCAGATTACCCGTGCAGGCACTAGAGTCTTCCCTACACTCTGTAATCATGAATTCCAGGTTTAGAAGGCCTTCAAAAGTTTCCTAATGAAACTCCAGGCAAATATCACATTCTTATTCTCCCAAAAGATCTGGAACAGGTGCAAAGGAGCAACTGCAAGCTGACTCCACCTGCATGCTTAAGATGACAAGGTGTAAGGCAAAACAGAGGTGAAGGCCAGACACACTAGTGCTAATCTTGTCTATGCTGGTGTATGCTGCTCAGACAGGCCCGAAAAGATATCAGGCACAGACAGCAGACAAAAGGAAGGGGGAAAAAAGGCAAGAAATAGCACAAGCTACACAAAAATAAATATATTTTAAGTTGAGAGCAGCAAACCCAATGAGACTCGGGTGTATTGTTCATTCTTTGGACTACAGAAGTAACAGAAAGGAAGGAAACAGAAGTTTTCCAAAATAAACAGAAATGGGGTTTCTTACATATGAAAAAAGAAAATATCCACTAACAATTTATGAGTTCTCTAATTCTCCAAGTAAAATGAGAGGTGTTAAATAAGCAAGCACAAAGCATATCAGGAAATAATATTTGCTGAAGGATTTTATCAGAAATAATTTGTTCCACACTAAACAGGAATAAAACCACCAAAAAATTTAGACAAAGCTAGTCACTGACTAGGTTCCACCAAGAATTATTTTGCCAAGCTGCACCTTGCCATACAACACTTCCAAACTGTAGATACAGACATCTCCTTCCAGCGCACCCACGGATTAGCTCTCTAATACAAAGCATGACGGGAATCACTTGCTGCCACCCAGAAACTGAGTCACCTTTCCAGAATGAACTTAAATAAAAACAGTTTCCTCTGACAAGAAAATTAAGTTGACTTTCAAGGCCACTATAATTTCTTAGTACCCCATAAAGCCAACTGAAATAAGCAACACTCTCTTTATAACAACACTAAGCATAGGGGGGGAAAAAAGTTCACAGCTCTTGCCATTTGCAGTCAAACTGGAAAGATTTTTCTCCTTTTTAAAACATATAAACATATTAATTATATATACAATTAGATACATAATTACATAATAGAAATATATTTATCTATAAATCAAACTTATCCTTGAAGGCTTCAGATATAGAAAAACAGATTTGAGCATCAGAAGGAAGGTATCAGTAATCAGACAACTTAGAACATTCACCACAGCACAAGCCAGATAATTCAATTCAGTAATTGTATTCGCTTCACTAGATAAATTTAAGCACATAACAATTCTTAAAATATAACTGCTTACATTCAATTAAGCTTAATTAATACAAAAAATAAGTTTTCCTTGAAGATTCTCAAATAAGACTTGAACTAAAATACTAGCTAGTTAGTATTTCACAGATAAATACCTCGATATACATTCCTTCAGAAGAGAAGCATGTTAATAATCTTTAGTCTCTATAATATATTTTAAAAGTATCAACCTTTTCCACTATGATGAGGTCTCCAACTTGTATGTCTGAACTCTTAACTTGCACTTTACCTTAAAAAAAAAAAAAGAAGAAATGTAATCAACTTAGGCAGACATTAATAGCGTCATAAGAATATAAACCGTGAAATGCAAGTTTTATACTTAAAGATGTTATTGTTTAGTGAAAATGGTACAATTTATATCAACTGGATCTCTGATGAACAGATTCATAAACGTATTTCATCAGTTTGAATAAATAATTCACTGGTTTAAAAAGTCTAGTTCTGTAACCAGTTAACCATTGTTGAAGTATTAGAGAAAAAAATACGCACAGAAGATGCTCAAGTCTGATCTACAGTATCAATAGCAGATGTAAAATTATAAAAAGGAGTCTTTTACATCTCCTACTAGACAGCACTTCTATTTCCGACAAGTCAAGAGTTGTTAGGCTTGTAATCCTGGAGCATTCTCACACACACGAGCTGTCAGTCACAGCCCGGTTACCAACAGGTAACTTTGCTTGGCCACTGAAGTCACTGGTGCAATTGGCACTGTCTCACACTTGCTGGCAATTAGAGTGGAAAAGAGGTAAGTCTCTCTGAAGTCAGAAGAAATGCCTGAAGGTTTCATTTTAGAAAAGCAGAATATCCAAAGCTGAAACTGAGGTTTTACATTCTCTACAGCTGCCCGTTCAGTAACTGGTGTGAACAGCACATTCAAAAATGCACACATCACACGCACCAATTTAATTTCTGTATGTCCTGTAAGGTATTCATATAGTTTTCGTGAAGTTTTAATATTCTTATTTGATGGACTGAAAAACTGAGACAGAGAGGTTAAGCTACTGCTCAAAATGAGTTGTTGTTGATCTCACCAGAATTCAGGTGTTCTAGCCCCAGGTCCTTGCTACAACTCTAGAAAAAGTTGCTTCCCTGAGTGAAAAACAACCAAAAACCAACCAAACAAAAAAAACCACATGTAGACAAAGAAATCATGACATAAGGATATCCTCTTCCAAGATGTGGCAGGTGATAAATTGAGAAGCTGTTAACTCAGGATATAATCACATACACATTTACACAGCCTGATGAGCCGAAACATGCACCCATACGAAATATCTTTTCCCATCATAAAAACAAGATCATGATGCCAAGCAGCAGGTATCTGATCAGCAGCTATCACAAGACAAGTGTGTCAAAACACGGTAAAGTGCTAGGGTTCTAAATAAACATCAGACTGCAAGAAGTAGAACAGAAAACCCACAAAAGCACAGGATGAGCAGCAATCAGCCTGGAGTTTAATCAAGAGTATCACAAATAGCAGATTTGTCAATGTGTATTCTATCATCTCCCAAAGTTATACTAAGTATAAAAGAAAAACTAAGCCAGGTTCCAAATCCATGAGTCCTCCTCATCACCACTCTCAATGAAGAGAGATCAGGTAGTTAACCTCAAAAAATTCCTTATACTTACATGTGCATTCAGTCAAAGGCAGTAAGATTCATGTCATGAGTAATTCCTTTCAGTGCTTGCTGAAAATCCCATTTCATGCAAAAGTAACCACTGTTTTATGTTTAATTCTATCATAAATGTATTCCTATAGCTAATTTTTAATACATTTTCCACGATGTTAGCACTTCCTCTGATGTTGCACATCAGAGGAAAATCAGAACTCCTGTTTGGCCTGTCTGCTGAGTTATTTCGGAAAGCCAGTCTTGGTTATTGATAATCATCTTTTACACCAGTTCCATTTTTCAGCTGCCAAACACACCTTCCCCCTCCCACCTCCAAATACAAATAAAAATTATTTCTTCCATCTGACTCCTAACTCTGCCATAACACATTTGTGAAGGCGAAGAGAATAGCAGAAGACCAAGCTATAAAAAGCTGCAGCAAGAAACATCAGCAGGTCTCTACAGGAGTTTCAAGATGCCTATGGAAATTAAGTTACTGCCCATTTCTCAGCAATTTTTTTTTTAAATCTAAAGTAACTAATACTAAAGCTCACCACTAAAAGAACAGTGATAGCAAATCAACATATTCAGCCTGCTTAACTGCAATGATCTGAAAAACTAATAAATATCTTGTATGTGCTAACAAATATTTCCCATAAAAATTTAAGAAATGAAGTAAACTAAACGTGGGTACATACTACATCAGAAACGACATTGTTTCTTTTTATTGAAAAGTTTCCCTAATACCTGACTGCAAGCCACTCTTGGAAGAACAGTAACTTCCAAGTAGCATTTTCAAATTCTTTTTAATTTGCTATTACATCTTACCTACGGTACCTTGAGTACTGTCTGAAGTATTGCTTCTGGAGTTGGTAACAGAGCTTGTCTCTAAGCCATAAATATAAAATTCTTGCGTTGAGTCCGAGGATGCTGATCTTTCAGTGCAAGCACTGTCCTTGGGTCCTCCTTTCAAACTCCATCTCATATAGTGAACTGAGGTTAGTCTTTAACCACGAATATCAAACTCCAGAGATAAGCTTCTGAGCACCACTCCTCCAGGTACTACCTTCTCTTTGGTGAAACTGAAGGCCTGCCTGCTTTCTTATCCCATCTCCCGCATGCTGCAAAAATGTGGAAGAAAACAGTCCCCTAGACATTTCCTCTCTTCCTGCCTCTTCTTACATTTTCTCACATTAAAACTTCCAGTTCTGTTTCTGCTGTTGCTTACTGCTTTGCTCATCAGAGAGATTAAATTGACACAATTCTTTAAAAATTCATCTGTTCCAAATGGTCTAAATACCAGGAATTAAGTAATTGGTAGGTGTGAATATTGCAGGCAATCAAGGCCTAATGCTGTACCTCTAGATTCAGAAATAATATTGGTCTTTTTAATGCAGTGGCTCTTAAAAAAGCCAAAGGATGACCGATTCTTGAGGAGCTGAAATTCTAATATTATAAGAGGTTTCAATGCAGATTTCAAATAACCGCAAACGAATAATTTTTCAATAATGAAGACATTCAAACAAGCATCTTATTTTAAAGTTGCAGATAACATCGGCATAAATGATTGAAACTGACTACCTCTTGACAGAGACCATTTTGCAATTTAAAAAAAGTTCAATTGAGCTACAAACTCAGTAAGGTGACATTTTAGGAAGAGAGCAGTTCCCACTGCATAAACAGAAGTTCAAAATTTAAAAAGAAAAAAAAAATCAAATCACTGTAGCTCCCTAAAACAGACTTCTCAATTCTCAGATTTTAAAGGAAACTTACAGCTTTCACGCTTTTTTCTCTTCTTGTCTAGAGCAGTTATTGACCTTTTCTCAATTTCACACAGTTTTGGCATGTATTTTCCACCTCACTACACTCTTAAGCACCCTTTAAGGATACAGCAAAGACATAAGTCTTTCACATTTGAAGCCCTGCTGGAATTATCTCCTAATCTCATACATTTTTTTCTTCTGCTTTACAGGTTGCAAAGCAAGAGAGAGCTCTGCAACTCCTGTTGAACATCCTGGGACGAAGTGACAGACACATGCCTCTTCACAGCTCGCAACTGGGACTACTATCAGTAGTTATTTTCTTCTTGATCTTTTTTCTTTAAAACTTCACTGCCACTGCATGGGCAAGCCTAACTAGGAAAGGTTCAGGGCAGAATTGCCAACTTCAAGAATGGGAAGGGAAAAGGAGTTCAAATTGCTTGACAATTTTATTATCCAATCGGCTTTTGTCAGCTTCACAAAAGAGTTCATGGTCATATCTAAGTGTATCAGACAAGAACCTGCATCAAAAGAATAATGGAAAGAAAAACAAAGTCCTCCCAACCCTGTATGCACAGGTCTAAAATTTTTTCCATTGCAGTTTCTGTTCTACAAAAGGACACGCAGGTTAGCTGCTCTGCAGCAGAAATGGGCAATTAAATTGACAGGATCTTCAACAGCAAGATAATTTCAATCCTACAGGCAGATACTACTCCTCCCTCTAATTTTAACTTTTATGTTCACTGCAAACTGTCTGTTGAAGATATGCAAACTTTGATATGCCAAAAAGTCAAGTAGCTTTTGCAACAGACATCTCAACAAAAAGAGTAACACAGCAGAGTCCGTCATACACTGAACAACTTGAGATTCAATACCATAACCTGGGAAAGTACAGAAGGGAAAAGATTCACAGGGAGGACACGGAGACGGGTACACTTCATTGACTTGCTCACAAGAAAATTCAATACGTTTACTGATTTGCGTGTTTCATCACCTGCCACAAAGCGCTCAAAAAGTAGAAACCATTCAAACTTCACATGTAGCAGGTTCACCTTCTTGACACGTGCGAAGTTACACACTGCAAATCCCCCAAGGGGCGACTGAAGACTGAGCTTTGCCATTTCACACAACAAATAGAAAATTGCGTACCACTGGACATCTCATGGATCAGAACTGGTCTAGGGAGGTTAAACTGGCCATTGCTGCCTAAGTACAATTATGTAACATTTAAAAAAGATGTCCCATTCTCCCTTGATTTCCTGCTCGGAACAGCTCATTATTATAAAAAAAGCCAGGACTGACTGATTAGAACTAATACTTATTCAAGATCTTGAATTGCTAAAAAGAAATTCTGGGTCTTCAGGAATCACCAATGTGAATTCACCATCTTCAAACAGCTGGTACTTCTTACAGCAGCAATGTGCAGGTTGTAAGACAACATTCATGTGTTTTACCTGTTCAAGGGTTCCTGAGGCTAAGAAGGACTCCACAGAAAGTCAACACTGCCAGGCTGTCAAAGACTTTCTGATTTTAATCTACTGCAAGACTGTATAAAAATATTTTAACGTACTAATCAGCCTACCCACACCATCGTTATACAAGGAATTCACCACAACTCAAATCCCAGTAGCTTCTCTTGCTACAAATGCATTTGTTTCCCCTATAATATACAAAGAATTTTGAAAAACAACTAGAAGTTATTACATTCTAATTTTTATCTCCCATAAATGGTACAATTAAACCAAAGGTAACACTGAACCTTGCTTAACTAAGTTTTCCTACTATCCAGCTTGAGCAAAGGCAACCTGCTTAACCTCTCTATGTCAGTTTCTCCATATTTGAAATGCTATAAAAATATAAAAATACTATAAAACCTATACAAATAATAAAATCACTAGGAATAAAAAAAGATGCTAGTGCAGTATAAAGTGCAGTTCCACTCTGAAAAGTGACTTGTAAGAGTGGCATTGATTTTCTGGCTTTTAATTAAAGCAGTATCAAGTTTGTTCATTTACAAGTAACAAAGCCTTCTTTCTCCAAACCATTAGCCCGCAAGTTAGTATAGTAAGCCTAACTGAATTTTTCCACTTGAAGAGTACTGCCAATATTAAAAAATCAGGTAGATTATACTGAAAGTTATTTATAAAAATAGTCTGCAGAAGTGCAATACTTGACTTGATTAATTTGCACAGATAAATACCTAAATCCTTCTCAAAACCTGTAAAACCCTTGGTCTAACTTGATCACAGCAGGAAGTCCCATATTTGCCTGAGAGTGGTACCTTGCAGTTTCAGAATGCCTTTTATGAAAGAACCCTTTATTATGAAAAAAGGGCAAAATATCATTATGTTATACCTGTGTTTGTGGCAATTTTTTGTACAGCTTCATTTTGAGTGGGGACTGCAATAATGTTTTCATTCTTAAAACTGGCTACAACTCAATATTGCTAGCTCATCGATCACACCATTGTCAACCTGGGCTTCAGAGTCCACTGTAAGCAGAGATCTTGAATCTTTACTGCTGTAGAATATCACGGTCTTAAACAAAAAAAACCACAAAACAGAACAAAAACTAAGGATGAATTCATGTCAGCATGACACCAAAACCCGAAAGCTGAAATAGACACACACGCTTGGGTGTAAAAGCTGATATCCTTTTTCAGAAAAGGGCATTTCTAAAACTGCTTTTGAACAAGTCACTGCTCTCTACGTGTCAGTTCCTGATGTAACTGCTGGGCTTTCCCTATATACTACTATATAGTATTTTAAAATTTCTATTCTGTATCTAGAAAACGGCTGTGTTGAGGTGACCCAATCTGATTTTAATTTGACAACTTCCTTATTTCTAGGAGAAGCTACAAAATGAAAATTTTTTCAAATACACATAACCTCACAAAACATTTCACCAGCTGGGAAAGAGGAAATCAGGATTCCCAAACTTCTATGCAAATGCTGCTTAAACTCCACTATTAGCTCTAAACAAGTGAAAAAAAAGCAGCACAAAAGGCACCAAATTTAGCTCGTAAACCAGAAAATGTCAGTCTTGACATATGTCACACTGGTAACTATGAACTACATGTGTTCTTCCAGAACTAAGAACTTCAGATTACCAACACTACTGCTGAATAGGGTAGGATTGTACTATCTATTTAGAAGATGAGTGTTCAGTGGCCTACACCCTAATAGATCTAAAAAAAATGAACAAACCAACTAGCAGGTTAAATTACAACTTGGAAAGAAGAGTCATTAAGAGTCCATTCCTTTCCAGATTGTATTAAAGATTGTAAAGATCTGGAGGCCAGCAATGCAACCACTTGTGTTGAACAAATTACAGCTAGCCCATTTGTGAATTTCCACAGTGGTATGTCTAAATGCTGATAAAGCTATTTCAGGCTGAAAAAGATGGGCAGAACCATAGGCAAATATCCCCTACACCTCCTCCCTCCTGTATGCAAACTCTAGAAAGCAATGCACGTCCCCATACTGCAAGGGAGCAGTATAGATTCCTCTCGGCTGCTAGGTTATGTCATCATGAATGAGACTGTTGCCTGTTTACTTACTTTTCAATTACTTTAAAAAATGGGGTGAGATTTCAGGTGTTATACTACAAGCTTTCATTCATATTTTTCCAGAGAGAATATTATTCAGAGCTACTCCAAGAGTGCCATTTCTAACTAACACAGCCAGATCTGGGGAGGTCACTCTTCCCACTGACTCTCAGAAGATATTCACCGCAATATACTAAGAAGTACAGTGAAATGTATGTTGGGAATCAGTGAACAGAATTTACACTTGGCACAACGTATGCCATATACTGTAACTGCTTGAGACACAACCTCACAGTCCCTAACAACTTCTCACTTTCTAGAACTTTTATGCCAAGGAAAATTCTTAACAGAGACTTCCCAGGACAGTGTAGCAAAATAACTTTTGAGGGTAATAGCAAAGTCATGCTGTTTTGTAAGGTTACTCATTATAGTTCGACTTGCTAAAAGGTTATTCATTATTTTTTGGCACCTTTCTGTGTGGCACTCTGTTCTGAACCTAAACAGTAAAATGTGCTAAACAACATAAAAGTGGAGAGGCATGCATTGTTTTTTCTCTTATGCCCATGTTTAAAATTTACAACATCCTACCAAATTTAACCATCACTTAACAGCTGAAATGAAGCATTTCCTTAAAAGTCTTTATGAAAAACTGTCAAAGGTTTTGAGTCCAAAAAGTCATAACTGTGATTTCTCCTTTTAAAGTTTCGTACTTATATGACCAAATAGATTTGAAGTTATATGCAAAAATTGAAATCAGTATTTTTGATACTGAAGCTGGCTCACAATACACCTTCCTTTTCTTAAGCACAAATATATCCACCAAATTTGAAAGCCTATAGTGAATTTTAATTAGATCGTATTTCTTAATTACTGATCCCTTGCTTCCTACAAACCTTAGACAGAGAGCTGACAGTGTTGCTGAGTTACTGTTCCCTATCAATTTCAGAGAAGAACTGCACTTTGAAGTAACAGTAGTAAACAGCAGAATGTTTCAAAAATATATACAGTTGTATACATACACATTTCCTTTAGAAACACCAGATTTACAACACTTCTTTAACAGATCAAGGTTAACAGGATTTATCTGAGGGAAATCAAGCACTTAGTTCAGCATCAGCTTCATTCTGAATAGTGCAGCTCGAGAATATTAGTTATTTCTTTGAACTGAAAGTCTGTAAATGTATATATAAGAAAGACAAAATATTTTAAGGATTTATACAAATGGGTTTGCTAACCTCGTACTGTCAGCTTGCTATATAACTGTGAGTTCATTTCCTTGTCTCTCTTGTAACGCCGGAATTCATCAACAGCTTCCCGTGCCACTGTGACCGTCAAAACAAATCCCTGTTAAAGACAGAATTACGCAATTCAGAATACTCCAAGTGCTAGAACAGAAATACACAAGTAGGTAAGAACATGTGCTTAGAATATTTACTTTTTTTCTTTTTTGGATTTTCGTGTTTTCGTCAATCTGATAAAAGAATATCTTGGTTTAGTCCAAAAAAGGAAGATCATACTTGTACGTTGTACAAATATAACCAGAATAACTACACCTCCAAATGTAATTTAGATATAATTTGAAATTTTAGAAATTAAAATGCTTTAGATGAGCTAAAGACAGTATTTATATTTCAATAAGCATATTTCCCTATTTTCCACAAAGATTAGGGCTTTACTAAAAACATTTAGGAAGTCATAAATTCTGAGTAATTTCAATCTTATCATTACTATAAGCAAGATGGCTAAAAAAAACCCAAATATTCAAAAATCCTCCAACAGATAAGGTTCTAGATTATCTAACTAGCTTCAGACACCCACCAATACTTTTCTTCTACAGAAGAAAATTTATACCATTAAACTTCTTTTCCTGCAGAAGTCCAACAGTTTGTCAACCCTCCTCCAACCTTCCAGCAATAAGAAGTGAAGGCACAGTTTTCCTCAAGGAGTCTTGACTAAAATTCTCCTTTCCAATAGCAAAGGCTGTTTTGTGGTTCTAGCCCCAAATCCCAAAGCTCACTCTGCTGCAACCTGATATTTTAGCAGCATAAAAAAGGCACACCTGAAGCACTTTCAAATCTATTTGCCATTTGCACATCTCATTAACTAGCCAGCAATCAAAGCACAGAATGCAAGGTGTTAACTGCAAGAATTTCCCCTAGCAGCCACCACGCCTTGACAGGCAGCTCAGTACAGCTGACTGTGACTACCAGGAACAATTTCAGAAAGGTATTTCCCTTTTCCTCATTTGCTCAAAGGAACTTGATACTCTTCCAAAGGGGAGCTGAAATTGTGAAACTGACCTGACAAAAAAAAACCAAAACCACCAAAACCTGTCATCTTTCTTTACCTGTAAGCAGTTAAATATCTTTAGCACACTACTCACAGTCAAACTTGTATGTATCCTTTGTCCATTCCCCACTGTGCAAATGACAATAAATTAGTCAAATACAGCCTTGTTTGAAGAACTCCAGGGCTTGATCTAAGTGTATGATGTCTGTTTGTTGTAAAAAACTGTTGAAGTAAAAAAAAAAACAAAACCCAAAAAACCCACATACACCACCAAAAAAACCCAAAAACCTTTTAGCACACAGTCAACTTATGTTCAGTTGGTTTTAAGTATCAAGTCGAACAATTTATCTTTTCCTTTAAAATCTTGAGAGAAAATACAAGCCAAGTCACAGCTATTGCTCTGATTATTACTGAAAAAGCATCAGTTACATGATCTTCAAAGAAAACCAAACTTGCCTGTTAACCAACAAAGACAGCCCAATGGGTCCGACTTAAATGTTTTAGATCTTCATCATACATACTAAGCCTTACTCAACATCCAATTCATCTCTTTTACCTGGAGGTTAACCACTAGTAGAAAAGCACTGAAAGCAGAAACGAGTGAGCTTAACAAGAACCGGGTACCACTAGCGCTAACTGAGATATTTTCAAGCTGCATGTGAAAACTGGAAAACATTTTGAACGTTCTTGCATAAGAAAAAAAAACAACCCCAAGAACAGATTACCGGTGTTGGCAAAATACAGTATTTTCTCCCCTCTTTGGGCAGGGACAAGATGGGCTGAGACACTAAGTGATTTTTTACGGCCCCACTAACATACAGAGCTGTACACAGCACTTCACTGCCAAGAGAGCAACTTCCAGACCAGGCTGACTTCTGTCTCTTCTTACTGGGTCAGTGACAAAGACCTTTGCAAAGACCCATTTCAAACCCCACTGCTGAACAAGCTTTCTGTCTTGGAAGTGGTTTTTTTGTTGCATCAGAAGCCAAAAGTTGTCTGGAAATAGGGGTATGAAGAACCTCCAGGACAGTCTCTCCATTTATCAATACTTAAAATGACACATGTTGCAACAACTAAAACAATGAAATCAATCCAGAACATTTACTCTATTGACTTGTTAAGAACGACCTCTACTGAAGCAGTCAGCATGTCAGTGTTCCTCTTGAATACCACTGAGAATAAATGCTCCTGAAAACCACCCTTTTTAAAAATAAATTTAGAAAATAAAGCATTTGTTCTTCCTGCCTTGCTTTTAAACCTGGGGCGGAGGGGCCAGGAGAAAGATGAAAAAGATCTAGTTACAAACAAGAAACAAATTCCAAATCATGGGAATATAGCTGGCAGACTACCAAGCAGGCCTTTTCTTAAGAGAATACCATTTTCAAACCTTAGGAAACCTGAGTCTGAAACAACTGGTTCCAACAGTTTCCCAAGAAAATACTGCAAAGGGCTCAATAATAAAAAGAAATACTGAAAGGAAGCCAGTGCAACTGGCAGGGCAACCAATTAGAAAAAGCATGTTTAATGAATAACTTATTTTCCAGACACACCTTCCTCCTGCTTTATCCAATCTTTTATTTTAATCGTTGAGAAAAAATGATATGATCAAACAGATACAGAAGGAATGCAAAAAATTATGCTTTCAATTCTGACCTAGGCTGAAAACATGAAATAGTAAACAAACAACAACAAACTGAAAGAAGTTTAATACACAAGTTACCCATGTTACCAAAAGAAGGTTCTCTACTAGTTGTAGGTTAAAAAAAACCAAGCCAAAACATAAAACTCTCAAGTGACCAGCACCAGAAAGGAGCACTACTCACTTGGACTAGCTAAACCAGAACACCCTCCAACCTGTGGGGCAGGAGTGTGGCAGGCAGGCGGAAGGGAGGGCTATCAAACAACAGTTTCTGGAGTATCTGCTGTAAAATACCATCATTTCCAATAAGCATTTTACTTCTGTTACATACTTTAATCACTGTAGTTTACCAGATGCACATTTATGGCATGTATGTATACATAACTTTTAAATTAAAAACCCAAAACTTCGAGTTAATAGCATTTTTCTGTTTACCAGTGGAGCCCAGTACGTGTACAGGTAGCCTATTTTCAATGCTGGTACAAACTGTGAGGAGGACACGATGAGAAAATAGAGATTCAAGAAAAACTTGAACTGTTCATATAAAACCTAAAATGAAAAACACAGAATAGATAAATGCCTTAACATTTTTAGCCATACTGTACATAAAATTCACTTTTTCATGATAGCAGATATAAAACCATTACATGGCATACTATTATAGTACCACATAGCGTAACATGCTATATACCAAAATACTATGTGCCCTATAAGTTTATATTTTACTGCTATTTTTGTTGAGAAAAATCCTTTTATATTAATGCCTGTTTTTACTCCGAAAAAAGCAATTTGCCAAATTTTTGATATTTTGAAAATTGGATTATGTGAACTCAATCATCACAAATATTAAATATATATCAAGATCACTGTGCAAAGACTTACGCTGAGATTTTAACAGTAAACAGAATTCAGGTGTTTGTAAAAGCATCCTGCAATTATTTTATATCCACAATAGTTACCTTTATGAATTAAAACAGGTTTTGAAAATTTTCCTTTTTTTATAGTATCAATAAAAAAATTGCTTGTGAGCATCTGAACTTTCATTACTTACATTGTTTTCATTTTTAACTGCTAAAACTTTTTTCCTAAAAATACAGCATGAAAAGTAAATCTTTTTTTTTCCTTTCATACCAATCCTTAAATTCTATTTTATCTGTCTCACAATGCCCTTTTCTTTTCAAAATTTCCATATCCTGGCCTTACGCAATAATAACTAAAAAAATATATAATTGCCATCAAATTAACAGAAACCAAAACATTACCCCTGTCTTTGTTATTTAAACTTCTACAGAGTAACAAACCTGAGGCTGTACCACGCTGCTCTGCATCAGATTCTGCGAGAGCACCCTACAACTCCAGCCCTGTCTGCAGGACATACAGAAACCAGTACACATTAACTCCTTGCTAACTTCTGTTCACCACATTCCCTCAGCACACTCTCTCCTCAGCACAGCCACGTGGAAGCTCTAAAAACTCATCTGCCACCTTTCTGAAATCCTTTGGGTCTCACAGGGAGAAAGGCTTCCATCAGGGCAGACCTAGTCCTTCAAAATTACCATTTCCCTTGGTCGTTAAAAAGAGTGAAAATACTCAATGTTCATGAATAAATACATGAGCTTTTGAGGTCACTCAGAAATGCTCAGCCTTAAATTTCTCAAAAGACTCTTTTGCAATAACAATTGGTACATAAGATACATTAATTCATAAATCAAAGGTTTAGTGTAAACTCCAAGATAATTGTCCGAGCTTTAACCTTACCACAGAATACACTGTCCCATACTCCTTTGAAATATCAGATGCAGAAGATGTCTTCGGTAATTGAAAGCACTACTTTGACATGTGCATGTTCTCAACATTGCTGTAGTTATAATTACAATGCTAAGAACATTATTCATTTTATAGAATTTTGAATCTTCAAAGGCCACAACCAAAGTGTGTCTCCATCTGACAATTCAGTTAAAATTACGATGACTTGATGACTGTGTGAAATCTGTTATTGAACAGATATTAATTGCTCTTATCAGTCCCAAATTATTACTCAATTATGTAAAAACCTACGCCCTAGGAAAAAAGTCAGAGAAGTTCATTTCAGAGTGTCTTTCCAGCAGCCACAACAAGGCAGCTCTACCTCAAAATTGCCAGTTTCTTGCAAGAGTGCTACGCTACTATTCAGCTAAATGCTACCCAAACAGCTCAAAATCAGAAGATTTTTTTCAAAAGCACCGAATTATATTCCACTATTTACCAACAAAACTGTAAAGCCAAAAAAAGGCAAATTTGAAGTTGCAGGGAAATTTGGAGCATTCTTCCAGAATTAAACTAATTCAGCTTGAACCTGTACCTTATATTAATATTGATGAAGTTCTTACACTCATTTCTAGCAGTACGTTTAACTGTTTACAAAGACTTGATATACCCAATCAAAGAAAAGTCCACAGAGTACTTTGGAAGGTGCAGATCTGCAAGAGCACCCATCTTGCAGGAGAAGGTGGGAGTTCAAAAGCACCTTCCTAAAAATCTTGAATCCTGGCAGACTGCTGACAGTTCATTCAATACTAAGCTAAACACTTCAGGCTAGTTAAGCAAATTGAAAGGTCTCCAGTTACATAAAACTGATTAAAAAAAAAAACATGACTACTGCTCTGAAGTTCAGGAGAGGGATCTTAAAAACTTGCCCATCGCAAAAAATATTCTTTATGGAAATTTACACAAAATTCCTAAGCAGATGTAGCACGATGTATATGAAACAGTAAACAGAAATTGAACAAACTGGTACAAAGGTAGACACACTAAGTATTATAGTTGAGTATTATATGACATTTTGGAGCTGTTACAGCTCTTTTAGCCAGTAAGATTAACAGAGTTTTACTAAGCATCACTTTAAGCTTGTATTTTGATATTAAGTCAATGAATATTACCCATTGCCAGCTGCAACGTTGAAAAAGATACAACTCTAAACAGAAGATCAAACTTCCAACCAGGGTAAATCATTGCAGGCATATTTATGACTTAGCTACATTTATAGGTTTGGAACCAACACAACTCTGTACCCTACAAATTACTTCCAGTGCAATAGCATAAAAAACACATAACTACACAGTTTCTAATCAATGAAAAGTGTTATTTATGTTTCAAATTAAAATTTGGAAACACTTTCTTTTCACCAACTACCGGGCTTTACATCTAGGATCTCACTTTATTTTGAAGTTACTACCAAGTTTCCACCAAAATAAAAATCTGATTCAGCCCATACTGTAAAAACCAAGACTTTCAAAAACTCAAAAATCAACAGACATCCTCCCTCTCAACAGGTAATTGCAAGCTGTGCCTGATCCCTATAGGAAACATGAATCTAGTTTAGGATGTGTAATCTGCACTGCAGATTTCCAGTTGCAATAATCAATGCCTTACTATATGCTTAATGAATTTTGTGACCTTTAGGGAAGCATACATGGCTTAACCAAATTCAGTGTATTTAACAATTTAAACTTGGGAAGAAAACATTTACTTTATTCAATAGAGATGAGAATACTTTAGCTGCCTGTGATAAGTGACATTTTATTTCTTTGACAGGAGATCAGCGTTAATTACAAAACCATTAGGTTTTTTTTGCTTTAATAAAGAAATGTATTAGAAAGCACCTGCCAGCCATCGGACCAAAGAGGCCAGAAGAACAGAATCAATACTCTTATAAACCAGCATGATCACTTAAATAAAAAATTTAAGACAAAGCATGTTTGCATTCAAATGCAGAAGACATTCAGTTTTTGCAACAGGACACAGGACCCTTGGATGGTATTAGTAAAAGCATAATAGTAAAATCTGTAATATCACAGCTGCATACATTTTGAGGTTTTAACTACTGAAGCTCCAAAAGTTGTCTTCTCTATTGCTGTATTTCATTTTAACTTTTTTTTCTTAAAGTAGGAACTACGCAAAACTGTAATGTCTCTTTTGTCTTCATATACACTTAACATTATAGGCAAAAATTTGAAATTAAGGTGCAATATAGCTTCTTAGAAAAAAAAGTGACAAAAGAAAACTTCCACTCCACAACAAAAGTACTGTCCGAAGAACTGCATTCAAAACCAAAACAGCATCATTATTTTTAAAACTGCAATAAGAAACACAACTCTGAAAAAGCACTGGTTTACTAAACTGGCCTTACTTGTCACATAAAGTGAAGAGGTGGGTTGGTTTTTGTCCTTTAAGGAGCTGTCTGTTTCAGAATACATTATTTATTACGCTTTCAATGGCAGGGAGTAGGAGAAAACATCCATGCGAGTGCATTGCAATTTTCAAGTATTTATTTCTCAGTTGAAGTCAGTGCTTTGTAGTATTTCCAAAAGTGACTGTGCAGAAGTGCTTCTGTTTTAAAAAGAGGATTACAGATTTCTAATGATGAATAGAAAAGTGCAAGGAAACCCATCTCAAATTTCTAAAGCGTTGTTGAATTCCAACCACTCAATCATACACACTGCACTTCTTTAGGAAATATCCCTTTGAAAACAAAACACTTTAGAAAAAAGCAGCCTTGTTCTCAACTGTCAAATTTAATTGAAGACATCAAGATAAATGTAAAAAGAAAAAGAATCTTGGCAAATAAAATTATCTTTTTGCAGAACTGTCAAAATCACTACAGAGCACATAGTCAGCCCCACACCAAAAAAAAAAAAAAAAAAGGTTAGTAGCCTTACCCCAGGTATAAAGGTAAAGACGTTGTATTTTTGATTTTTTATGGCATTTTTGGGGTATTTTTCTTCACACTTTTCAGGACACCCAAGCCACACTGTGCGCGCCTTCAGCTCTTTCTTTCTTCGGCAAATGTTTATGAGCCAATCAGAACAACTGAAAAGAAAAACAGTTCTTTACTTTAACACTAAAAATTTACTATATGTGATTATTATTTCCAACCTGGGAACCCTAAAGGCAAATAAGTAAGAAAAACAGGCCTAATTTTTTTTTGCCACATCTAAGTAAGCAAGCATGCTGCTGACTTGTAATATTTAGGGCAATTACACAGCACTCAACTCATTCAGACATATACGTATACAAACACTTGCACATTCTTTACAGAAAATCCTCATAAAATAGTGACAAGTTTCACTAGACATCCTGATACAGGTTCAAAAAATTTTAGTCAACACATGTCTGCGTTAGCAGTGACTAAATTCCCCCACCATTAAATAATTAACAGTCCTCTGGCTAAACTCTATCTTGTATCACTGATACTCCAATTATGCTAACGATTGAAGAGGAAATAAGGCTTCTATTAGATAAAAGTTAGAAAAATGTCAGCAGCTTTGTATAGAATTACCACACAATTTGTAAATCTTCATTTTCTCAGTAAGACTGCCGAGAGCAGACAGAACAGGGAAGCGTATCTAATACCACACTGTCAAATGTTTTCAACCAAAAAAAGGGAACAACCCAATGTAAAGAGGAAGAGCACTGCCTGCCTAAGCAGCTTACAAATCTAGTACCTGGGGCAGCCAGAACACAACCCAGCTGCTCACAGCAGATTTCAGCTACATCAGCAGGTGAAGGCAAGTGACACCCATTTTCTAGCGAGGTTTTTGAATATACTGAGAATATCTTTGATGAAGAAAGAAAAAGTAACCACTAGGAAGCTCTTATAAACTGTATTCAAGGCAACAGAAAGGATTTTGCTGAGAACAGGAGGGGGAAATTATGATCCAGTCACCTCAGCATTGTTTCCTATGTGAGTTCTGTAGAGTCAACCTGTTTGTATGTATTTGTACAGACCTGAAAGGAAACAGAAAGTCATAACCAACACTGACATGTCAAGAGCAACCTCTAAAATGGAACTAATTTCCCTCTGAGAAGAACCAGCTGCACTCCTGCTTGTGAGCATGTGTCCTCTCTTGACTCCTGGGGCTTTGCGCACCCTGACATAGTGGGAGGTGTCCCTGCCCATGGCCAGGGAGGTTGGACTAGATCTTTAAAGGTCCCTTCCAACCCAAACTATTCTGTGATTCTGTGTTTCCAATAGAACTTAACTCTCAAGATATTTCTTCTAAGGAAAAGAGAGGAACATATTCTTAGAACAGACACAGTTGGAAAAATCATAATTGCAGAGTACCTTGTTATAAAACCAAAATAACTCCAGTGAAGCTCTGTAAAGCTTTACCTAGAACTTACTGGGTAGCTGACTACTGAATATTTCATTTTTCAGACAACAAAAAGGTAGGACAGATATAAGTGCACGCAAAGAGAAGATCAGAATCCAAAGCTGTCTTGACAGATTGAAAAACTACCTGGAAGAGATAGAACGCAGTTAAACAGGCAAAAGCACAATACAGTACATTTACACACAAAAAGTTAGTAGACATCAGCTCAGAAGAGTTCATGAGAATGATACACATGTGCAAAAAAAGGCACCAATCTGGTCAGCGTAGACAGGCGTACTGCTAGCAGGTCATGAATGTATTCCTTTTCCTCAGTCCAGTGCTAGCAAGATCTCAGCTGGCTTACAAAATACCATTCTGAATGCCACATTTCAACAAACAGGCCTGCTGGGAAAACAAAGACCACACACAAGAGCAACAAAACAACTACAAAACAACTACAGCTCTAAAAGTCGGGAAGGCTCGTCTACTAGATACACTGAAAGAAACGGAGTTGTGTTCAGAGAAGGCTGAGCGTGCGCCTAACGTGGTTTCAAGCATGTAAGAAACAGCTGCAAAGAGGAAAGGGACGATTATTCTCTAGGTCCATCACATTAAGTAATGACAGACTTCAGCTATGGCAAATAAATAAGGAGGATGAGACAGAGTAAATGCTTCCAATGAGTAAGGTGGAAAGAAACACTTCAGGAGGCTGGAACTGCTACCACTCTAAGGTCTCTACGATCTGGTCAGATCCGAGGTAAGCGATAGGTGTAATATATCCTGTGCAGGCAAGGAATCGACTGGACGACCTCTTGAAGCTCCTTTCCAATTCTGTTTTCCCACTATTACAGAATCATGGTACACACAAACATGCAGGGAAGGAAGGCTGACAGCTTACATCGGCACAGACCCACTTAAAATGTTCTTGTCAGTAACCTTCACTATCCCAGGCCTATTACAAATTAATTTTGCCAAAGAAAAAACAGAATTCAAAGTTGCAGGCTTAGTCAAAGCGACATTCACTTTGTTATGGAAACGCCACTACACCAATACTCACAAGCTAACATTTAAAACACTTCAATTTTAAATGCTGGATTCTTAAGATTTCCTCCCTGAAGCTTTTGCTATGGGATGGACATCACCTTGGTTCGATCCTATGTAAACATGCATTTTATTTTTGTTACAAACACAAGCCCGATCAGCAACTTTTTCCCACCACTTTTGAACAGCGACAAAGAATTATTCTATTGTAAAAATTGCAAGTGGTAGTTCAACATTCCAAACTGAGCCCTGTTATTTCGTAAAGTACATGCCAGAAAAATCAAGTTACTTTGATCATTACTTAAATTTGTCTTTAAAGCAAAATGAATAGCAGTCTTTCTCTGATAGTTCTACAACCAGCCTAATGGCTGGGAACCTATCCTGCTGCTGCTGAACTGGCCAGGACCACCATCCTCCCGTAGCAAGGGTGGAATTCTCGCCCCTTCCCTTGTGCTGACACAACTGCTCATGCAAATGCTCGTGTAAACCGGACACACAAACTGATCCAGCTGTGAACAAACACAGAATAAAAAGGGAGACTATTTTAAGTTAGATCCACCCCTGATCTTTAAAATCTATAAAACCGTAAAAATGGTTGAAACAGATTATTCTTTTAATTATTAGTTTGCAGAATAATTTCCTCAGACACCGAGGACTTTTCTATTGCTAAAATTAAACATTTGACTAAAGCAACTGAGTTACACTGCCTTCCTTGCTGCAGAGCTTCCCCTTCTCGACATTACTTTTTCCCTTACAGATCGACAGAGAAGCTGAAACAGATGCCATAACAACCATTAGTTTAGCAAATGCCAAAAAGTACAGACACAAGAATGATGTCTGACTGGGAAACAACCGCAATACCTTTGATAAAAGGGATTTGACTGACACACAGCTAACAACACTCAAGTTCTCGGATGTAAGAAAATCTCAGATAATGGAAATATTACAGGTTATGCCCAAATCAGTATCATAATGGCTCAGATGAGTTTTACTACCTGAACAGTTCGATTCTGCCATTTCCAGTCTCAGCAGGAACCACTGTTACATCACAGGAATAATAAGAGGTGGACGTGCCGGACTCAGAAATCCTAATCAATTTACATTCATTCAGATTTTTAAGAACAATGACGTCTACTTGATATTTTTGAAACTCAGATTATCAACACCCAATACATACTTAATCTGTTCTCAAATTAATATGCCCCAATACAGAAACTCTTTTTGTGCAAGGGTATGAGCCCTTTCATGGGCTTTTTGTCCCCACTGAATTGGTGTGAAACAAGCATCAGGAGATAAATCAGAATAGCATGGTCTAAACTTCAAATATCCTACAAACATAATGTAAGATGTAGCATGATCAAGACACACTTGAGAGTCTCCTGAAATCTTTAATGTAAAACCATGCCTTATGCTATGGATTCAGTGATTAAAAACAACATTCTTGTTTATTTATTTAAGTATTTATTTCAAATGCTCTTGCCTAGAAAATTCAACAGAAAGCTTTTTTCTTAAGCTAGCTATAAGCCATGTTGCCTGTATCAATACAGGAGACTGTATAAATGAAGAAATGAACTAACTGATAAAAGACCCTTAAGGTATATCTATTAAATGGATTTTTACCAACCTGCTTCTAGCATACTTTTCATATCAGTAATTGATGCCATATTAAAAAACCCTACAGTAACTGTTAAATAAGAACCCTTAACTTTTTCACAAACAGAGCATCTCTCTCCAAGTCAAAAGCTAAAGTAAAAGTCTCAACTGACTCTGCAGCTCTAATAATAAAGGCTTTTTTAATTTTCTCTTTTCATTACTTTTATCCTACAAGCTTCACTGCCAGTATCTTTCACAAAACAACATTTTCATCAGAATGGAAAGATAATATAAAAGCTCTATATTGTCTGCAAGGGTCAGCTTTTCTTTATTAGGTTTTAAGTAGCAGAAACTAGTTCTGCAAAGAAAACATACTGTAATTATTGTACTCAACAGGTAGCTTCAGTAATCACGCCAAAAGCAACACAGTGGTCATGTCATTCTTAAAAGATCAGCATTTTCCCATGCTTCTGCATAACAAATGCGTTGCAGATTAATTGAAAGCGTACAGGCCATCTTAGAGCCCAAATTAATCCGAGCATTTGATATCCCCTTCACTTCATATGGAAATGCCATTGAATGGCACCATTTTCATAAGGACAAAGTGTTTTTTGATAACAAGTGGAATGTAAATCTCATGAGAAAGAAATCAATCCAGCCCAAAGAACTCCAGAGTATTGATCTATGTGCATTATAATTTCACAAGCTTGAAGAGAATTTGTAAGTTAAAGGGGAAATTACAGCCACAAAACAGCTGCTATAACACAAAGTTTTCTTTTAACTGTGCTATGAAAGCAAGAAATAAGCAGTTTTTGATGTTAAAAGTTATATTGGTTGAATTAAGTCTTCAGTTTGTTCAAAATCAAAGACAACATTTGATTTAACTATTATTTTTTCTTGCAAATGTAAAAACTATTTAAAGAGCTGCAGATTTGCAAATAAAGTTCACGCCATTCAGTTCCAATCAACAAGCCTACTGTTTAAACAGAAGTTAAAAGCTGAATAAAGGACTTTTACAAAACCAATTTTACTGTACAGTGAACTTTGTCAAACCTTCCATATTTGCTCCTGCCAAAAGCATAAAACTTTTTCAACTAAACAGTAACAGTTTGATGTAGCAACAAAAATCTGCAGAATATAAAATTCTAAAGCTACAAAGTAAGAGACGGAAAACTTCCTCTCACAAAAATGAGACTCATCTTAACAATGCAAGACAAGACCAAAAAACCCCTAGTGGGTAATGGGGGGTTTTGTTTGTTTGCAACAAGTAACGTGATTTTGAACACAAACACAAAACTTTCACTGAGAACTCAGAAGAAGAGCTCAGGGGCGGACTGAGCTTGGCTCCAGATAAATGTCTAGTCCTTTGAGTTCTTCTTTCTGTCACAGTTTTGAAAAATTTACAATTTCCTTTAAAGCACAAAAGGAAAATTCTAAATTGGGAAGTTGAGATTTCAACCTCACCCAGTCAGTCTCAAGTAGGAAATACTCATTTCCATAAAAACAAGGTGAAATTTTAAATTCTCTTCAACCGACCAGGTTTCAAACTGCTATGCTGTATTGAATCTCGCATTACACTTGAAAGAATGTAGTTTGCCTTCTGGAAATAAATTTCAGCGGTTTGCGTAACGTGTAATCCACCATCAATACACATGAAAATTGTTTTCTCACATGTTTGTCTCCATCTCAAGTATGAAGGCATCAACACCCAATTCTATCCCAAACACAAAACCAGTGCAACCCATTCTACTATACAGTGTAAGTAATAACCGCATGGATGACAACCCAGCAGCCTCCAGGTTTCCTGGGTGATCTTCTGGATGATCCTAGGCAACTTTATGAACTGCAAATAGGCATTTCAGAAACTCTGGGTGGACCCAGCAATAGCTCATAAAGTTTTATTATAATGAGAAACCATCAAAAAGAGTAACTTAACACTGACTACACATCCCTTACTTGTATCATAAGAAAGCCTCAGTGGTGCTCTCAACCCAGAAGAAACCTCCCTTATCACCACGACAGTGCTCACTCAGCAGTGCTCACCCAAGCTGAGGTTTTTATCCAGCCTGACTGGACCAGTAGATAAGGTACTATGGGATTGAACTTCCTTCCAGCTAATTTTCTTCATCTCATCTACGCAGATGTCTGCACCTTTCTCATGGGAGTATCCTCCAACTGCTAATATCCTATTGAAATTGCAAGCTTCTGCTAGGATCTGGTCGTCATCTTTTTTTTTTTTAAATAGAGATTTTTATTTTTTTTCCCCATGAAAAATGAAAATTATCTGCTATGATGTTCTGTTATAGAAAACACTAATGTGATCAAAATGCCTCTAGGAATAAATACAAGACTGAACAGACTCTTCACTGAAAACACTTCACTGACTTCACTTGACTGATTCTCGGATTTTATCATTCAAGATAAAAAAAAGTCCCGCAATTCTCAATCATCATTACAACAATTTCTGCATCTAGAAATTAGCTAGAAATTCATTAGAAAGTTACTATTCTGAGGCAACTGCATACAGCAGAGTTTAGCACAGAAAGTTTTAAATAAGATCCAAATCACAACAAATAATTCCAACTGTAATTCACTCCAAGGCCACCAGTTACATGTGTTCTTTAACCTTTAAAGTTGAAGTTTTAACTAATCATTAGTTAAATTCACTGCTTCTTTTCAGCAACATCAATAAAACTTACATATGGTCAACTTAAAACTTTCTTTTACTTTTGAGGGCACTAGTGTGTTAACCTCTCTACCCTGATGTGGTTTTGGGTAGAAGTGAGGACCATGCCCCATTACGGACCTCAGACTAGTACAAGTTCAGTACATGATCCCTCTTAAAAGCTTCTCTTTTTCTTGCAAGTCAGCAAAGCAGGCAGGAGAAGTACATAGCAGTAGATCTTCAGAACTTACTACCAGCCAGTAATCTCCTGGTAGGGAGAATGCAGGCAAAGCAATCAAAAGGTACATGACGACCAAATTACCATGTTCCTGCACTCTGCATATATCACACAATACACAGTTATTATTTAGCCAATTCATCTAATAATTTAATAAAAAGTACGGGTAGGGAGCAAACCTAGTGCAAAGGAACTTCCAGCCACCACAGATAAACCATTCTAAGCCTCTTCTTCTCTGAGAAATTCTGGCTCTTGGTAGAGTATGGTAATCACTCTCATCATTTTCAAAGCCTTCTTCTGACATCATTAGTGGCATTTCATCCAAATGAGAGGACTCATCTTCCACTTGATACCTGGAAAAATGAAATGAAAGCATTAAACAAATAGCCAGTACATCCCATCCTAAAGTAACAATTTTATATTTCCACTGAGATCCTTCAGCTTGCTTTCCCGATGCCTATTCCTGCGTGCACAGGCCTCGACTTGAGTCACACTTTCCACACCACTCATCAGTATTTTAATTACTGAAACATTCTAGTTACTTTTATAATTCTACACAAAAACATTCAGCAAGTCATGTTTGCTTATGCGACCTCTCAAACAACACGCAGTAGCAATGGTCTTTTCCTCTCTAGAAACTATTCTCCACTTCAATTTTACATTTCTGGAATGCTTTTTATGCCAAGACACGGCACTGGAATATTCGATAAGAAAATTCCCCCACGAGCATGTAAATTGAGTAACTTATTCAGTTCATAGTTTTATAACATTGAGAAGATGATTGAAAGAAACTGCACTATTATTCAGGTTTCTTTACACATACTATTAAAAGGACTAATAAGGGTATCAACTAGAAGAAAATTTTAAAAGGAACTAAACATTAATCAAGCAAAAATCATCTACTTGCATGCAATAACACATACAATAACTCTAATCAATAAAAATACATGATACTGAAGATAAACAAAATGGTCAGAAAAGCTGGCTATACAAACGCTTACAAAAATGCATAAAAAATGTACCACACTGAACACAAAAGAAAAAACTTGAGTATTACTTAACACTATTTGCAATGACAGTTAAGCAGTCTTTAAACAGGAATAGCTAATGAAAGGAAGTATCTGACCAGAATAAATCAGAAGTTTGGAAGACCAGGAGACTAGCATGAAGCTGTTCTTTGTGCAATATGTAATTTATTTACCCTGAAATCATTCTTGCACTGGGAGTAGTAAAGAATAATTCCTAAAGCCCAGGGAAGGGAAAAAAAAAAAAAAGAGAAATTACTGAGTCACAAAAAAGTATCAGTGTTTGGCAGAAATTAGTAAATTTGAGTTTTATTAAGCTTTACTAAATAATCATCTCTTACAAGGCGCATCCTGGGACTGTCCCATTTTCCCCACAGCAACCTAAAAACAATCTGAATAAAAGCAGTAATTAACAAAACCAAAAATCCATTCCCTCTCTTGAGAGAGAGCAGATGGACTGTGTGGAGCTCTGCCTGGGGATGGATGACAAGCCAACTGAGAGCTTCTGGGTTAGGATTAAAGAGAGGACAGGTGAAGGCAACATTACAGTGGGGGTCTGCTACAGACCCCCTGAACAGGAAGAACAAGCAGATAGGGCCCTTTATGGCCAGCTAAGAGCAGCCTCACATTTGCAGGCCATGGTCTTTATAGGGGACTTCCATCACCCTGGTATCTGCTGGAGGGACAACACAAAAGGACATAAGCAATCCTGGAGGGACCTGTAGTCCTCTGACAACCACCTCCTCCTCCAAGTAATAAGAGGAGAGGTGCTCGGCTGGACCCCATACTCACCAAACAAGGAGGGGCTCACCAGGGATGGGAAGGTCAAAGGCAGCCTTGGCTGCAGTGACCATGAGATGGTGGGGTTCAGGATCCTGAGGGCAGGGAGAAGGGTAAAAAGCAAGCTCACAATCCTGGAGTTCAGATGAACAGGTCTGGTCTTTTCAAGAACTGCTTGGAAGAGTCCCATGGGATAAGGCCTTGGAAGGAAGAGGGGCCCAAAACAGCTGGTTAGTATTCAGCTCCTCCAAGTGCAAGAGATTTCCATCCCAGTGAATAGGAAGTTGGGCAAAAATGACAAACCTGGTAGATGATGGGAGAGCAGTAGACACTTGGACTTCAGTAAGGCCTTGGATAAAATCCTCACAGACAAGTTGTTGATGCAGAGGCTGGATGAGCAGACAGGGAGGTGGACTGAAAACTGGCTGAACAGCCAAGCCCAGAGGGTGGTCATCAGTGGTGCAAAGTTTAATTGGAGGCTAGTAACTAGCAGTGTACCCCAAGAGTCAGTACTAGGTCCAGGCCTGTTTAACACCTTCATTAGTCATCTGGATTAAGGGTGAGAGTGCACCCTCAGCAAATTCGCAGATGACACAAAACTGGAAGGAGTGTCTGATAGGCCAGATGGGCGTCCTGCAAGTCACAAACTTGACAGGCTGGAGAAATGGGACCAGGAAGGGACAGGAACCTCAGGAAACTTAGCAAGGAAAGCACAAAGTCCTGCACCTGGTAAGAAACAACCCCACACACCAGTATATACTGGTGGCCACGCAGCTGGAAAGGAGCTTGGCAGAAAAGAATGTGGGGGTCCTGGTGGACACCAGGTTGAATGCAATCCAGTAATGGGCCCTTGTTGCAAAGAAAGCTACTGGTACCCTGGGCAGCATTAGGCAAAGTATCACCAGCAGGTCAAGGGAGGACATCCTTCCCCTCTGCTAGCACTGGTGAGACCACACACTAGATTCCCGTATCCTGTTCTGGACTCCTCAGTACAAGAGAAAGATGAACTTACTGGAGAGAGTCCAATGAAGGGCCATGAAGATAATTAAGAGGCTGAAGCATCTCTCTTAAGAGGAAAGGCTGCAAGAGCTGGGACTGTTCAGCCTGGACAAGACAAGGCACAGACAGGAGCTTATTAACATGTATAAATATCTGAAGGGAGGTTGCAAAGAAGACTGAGCAAGGGTTTCTTCAGTGGTGCTCAGTCACAGGACAAGAGGCAACAAGACACAAACTGAAACACCAGATCAGGAAACAATTTTTTACCATGAGGATGACTGAGCACTGGCAAGGGGTGTCCAGGGAGGTTGTGGCATCTCTATCCCTGGAGATGTTTAAAAGCTGTCAGGACGTGATCCTGGACAACCAGCTCTAGGTGTCCCTGCTTCAGCACGGGGGGAGTTCTGCTGACACTCAACTTACTGTGTATTTAATACAAAAATCTGAAACCATTTCATTTTCCACTAGATTTTCTGCGTTGTGCCCTGTTGTACACAGGAATGTATTGAAGCAGTTATTAACCTTTGTGGATGGCAGGAAAGGGGACAATGGGGGAGACTGTATTGCAGTATTAGATTTCTATTGAAAGGTATTTTATACTATGTAATAAATTGGTATCAACACAGTTAAGAAGGAGAATTTAACAAGGAAAGAAAGAAAAAAACCTAAGCCCACTATTGGTTAACCATTCATTAGCCAGACACTTCCACTTTTGGTTGGCAGGTGATGCCCTGATTTCTGCACCTCCTTTGAATCACGTGGTATGGGACATCATTAAGAGAGGCTAACAAGGTGTTCAGACCAGGTTAGAAAATAACATGTAACTAGGAATATTAACAAACACACAACCCCTAGCCCCCTGATCTGCAAGTCAACTGAGTATTGGAACCTTAAGCATGTAAGACCATGCAAAGAAAAAAAAAATCTTCATCTGTTTCAACTGATGCAAAAGCACAACCACACTGCAAATAACAAAAAGTTTTAAACTAAAAACCTGTGTAAAGTTGTTAGAAGTTACGAATTCACAGAAAATTAGTTACGTGAAAATTTGGCATGGAAAATGCGTTCAGAATTACTACCACCAGTACCCACTTAAAAAAAAAAGGGAAAATAAAGTTTAAAACAAACATAAAAAACTTGATCTTCACAATGTTTGCAAAAAGCTATATCTGATATCTAGTTTAATATGGCAATCTGGCAATATGTCTTCCATTCCCATTACCATCAATGGTCATTAAGAAAAAGCACTAAGCAAAGAATTCTCCTCACAAAACAGAGCAGTTATTACAGCTCAACTTGTATATTATACTAAATTATATGGATTACTCTCAGACTAGATTAATTTTAACACTAGACAATAAAATCACTACTTAGAAAAAACTTAAGACATTATGCTAAGGCTTCCAGTAAGACAGGCTTGTGTATAAGCAGATTCACATTCAATGCTTTTATAATCTCTCCTGGTTAAACTTGCAAATTACATTATCACAGTTTTAACACAGAGCTTGCTGCTGCATTGTGTTTTGCTTTTAGATATCCAAACACTTAACACCCTGTTTGTAACACTATCCAGCAAAATCACAGTCTGCTAGCTGTACCAGAGTAAACAGCAAGATATTGCAAAGTGACAGATACCTTTTACCTCTGTACAAAGTTTAAAACTGTCTGATTCAGAAATATTCTCTGTATATATCCTGCCCAGAGAAGCTGTGGATGCCCCATCCCTGGAGGGGTTCAAGGCCAGGCTGGATGAGGCTTTGAGCAACCTGGGCTGGTGGGAGGTGTCCCTGCCCATGGCAGGGGTTGGGACTGAACGGGCTTTAAGGTCCCTTCCAACCCAAACCACTCCATGATATCCAAAAGTACCCCAGCAAACATGGTTAAGTCTCCCTTGAAGGAACATGCTAATGCAAGAGAATTACGGGAGAGAGACTTGGCTGAGAAACACACTCACAGACATGCAGAATATTTAAATCTACTCTTGTAAATGTGGTAATATTTGCAGAATACATGCTTGTCCTAATCATAATTTATGGTTTTTTTGCCGTTATATTATGAACAAGTTTTTTTTTTCCAGTCAGCGTCTAGGTTTGCACTTGTAAATATGGAGCTTTTCACCAAGTATTGAAGATAATGAGCAGAAGCGCCATCATGTTTAGTAATCCTGACTGCAAAATACAGCTTCTGAACTGGCAAGCACTTTATTCTGTTTCAAAAGCAATTTTGCTATTGTGTTGGAAAATTGTACTTCAGTATTTAAAAACAATAAGATAATGAATAATGGATTTTTTCAGAACTAGGGTGAGGACAAAAATCTTTGTCTTTGTTACCTACTATTTTTCTGCACTTAATTGCTTCAAGTGCTGATTTTCTTTGAGTGACAAATCAATTAAGTATAATCCTAGAAACTTTTATTAAAATAGAGAAGCACTGAAAGCAACATGAATAAAGAAGCCAGAGTGAAGACATCAAAACTCTCAGCATGAGCGCTACTAAATCAGGTATGAAGACAACTATCTTGACAGAAATATGGTTTCCTAGGTAAAAAAAGCAACATTAATACTAAACAACTTTCAACAAAATCTGACTACTATTAGGAATATCATTTACCAGATTTAAGTGAAAGGATACCATGTATAATGAAGACTTTTAAATGACATTTTGATAGAAACATCTGCGGTGAAAATGATGCTTCAAGTCACCTGTACTTACATGGTTCCACTGTGACAGCTGCTTGCCAGAGCAGGTGTGGCTGCAGAGTTGCACGGGTGCCACAACTGGTAATGGTAACCACTTTAATTCATCGAAATCTAACCTGGCTACTTACAACCATAATTATTTCTGCATTTTCTGCTAGATTTACATTATTCTAAAAGAGCAGTGTTCAAGGGCGCAGCAGGAAGGTGCAAGGAGCAGAGCAATCATGACTTCAGGTTCTTCTGTTTTTATTCACTTGACAAATGCAGAAGCAGCACCTATGATGGATTTTTCTATCTGCATGCTTAAAAGGCCCAGGCAGGATAGAAGCTGTTTCCTTGTTGCCTATCACTTGTACTATACACCATAGTTCACAAGAAGGAAAAACAAAGCTGATGTCTTAAGAGCAGGATTTCTCAAACCTAGCAAGGGAGGGAAAAGGAATGTGCGGCCACAAGTCTGCACAGGAACTGGGCATAGGAGGCAGCTGTGGGATGCAGAATAGCATGAAGTGGCAACAGTGGAAAAAGCTCCAGCTGAGCACCTGAGCCAAAAAGCTGAGAAAGACCAGCTACTGGCAGTTGACCTATGACTGCTCACCTCTGTGATGGTCCCATGCCACCAAGCACTGGCGATGTGGCTCAGGGGCTGCTGCAGCCACAGGGCTCCCACCGCTTCTGGCTACGGGCAGAGGAAAGACTGAGGAGTAAGCGGCACAACCTATCTCTGACATACCTTGCTCTGCCTCCAGGAATTCCTCCAGGCGTTAACCTAGGTGAACACCTACCCAGTCTGAGGATAAAGAAGGAGACTGCCAAATTGCAGAGATCCTGTAGGAGGAATAATGAAGAAAGGGATAGGCGCATTTATATAAAGAGCAAGAATTGCTTCTTAAAGGAGAAAGGACCAAAGCAGCAACTGCTGTAGGCTACCTGTATCACTGATCTAACTGTTCAGATCCTGTCCTCTGACAAAGAAAAAAAATCCCAGGAGAGTTGGCAGAGCAGCAGGAAAAATTTTATTAAGAAATGTATGTTCATCCATAACCATGCTTATGCAACGTATTTTCATATAACTGTTCTTCCTATTCAAACATTGTGTCTCCATAAAACAGAACACTTTTCTAGAAGCTACCTGAGAAAATCAAATTACAAATACTTATTTTGTTTCAAATATTCTTCTGCATTTCCAAAGAACGGAAGTTACTTTTTCCCCTCTAATTTCAAACACCTCTATGCTTTACACAGCAGCAAATTCAGTCAAACTACAGAGCTATTGTGTTGTTCCTGGATTACAACACAAGTGGAAAATGGAAAAAAATTTTTACAGGTATATGCATGAAATTGAAGAACCTCCTTTAAACTCTTCCTCCAAAACACAGAAAAGCTATTTCAGAAGTTTTAAAAATTTACTAGAGCTTGCCACTATTTGTCCCTAATGTAGCTTTAGTTGCAAGTGCACCCCTCATCAGTATTAATTTGGAAGCCTTTGAATCCAAGTCCTGGCCTAAAAAACTACACACACACACAATAATCCTGTTACAAATGTATACGCATCATCAGGGACAGGTGTGTCAGATCTCTACACAGTAGACAACACTATCTACAATATTGCAGCAGTTACAACCAAAAAAAACAACTAACAACAACACAAAAAAAAAAACCCACACCAAAACATTTGGACAGCTTTTAAGGAAGCTACAGATTTGTGGAGCTGAACATTTACATACAATTTCAACAGCTAACTTTGCTTTTGCGTCCTTGCCTAACAGGATCTTTCAAAACCTACAACACTCCCATCATAGCGTATGTTTATCCACTGGACAACAAAACAGAAAGAGGAAAAAAGTACTTGTATTGTATGCCTAGGCAAGTTCATCACAAGAGCATGTGACTGAGAAGAATATACTTACTGCATTAAGAGCAAATAAACCAGGTTGCCCCCACCCTTCTACAAACGATGCAGAGTGATATTCTGGAAAAACACAAGGCAGCATTTTTGACCAACTACTACAACTAAAAAACCCAACACTGGCATCTTCTGCCATTCAAAACCATGGGGAAAAAACCCTACGTCAGCTGAGATACAGGTCTAAAAGCAGACTACGTAGCTATTACCAAGGCAGCTCCTTTTTATCAGTAGCTTATAAAAAAATGCTTCAATCACAGATACTAAAACTACATGTTCCACCAGACACTTCCATAAAGCAAATATTCTGAACGCTATCTACTTTCTCTCTCTCCTAGCTCACACTTTCTTACCAGAGCTGTATACAGATGTGGAGCAAATTCCCAGGGTCCACATAACGAAGCCTTCATGAACAAAGGCACCCTTCCTCATTCCCCTCTGCTTACCTTACTAAGCACTGCGCATATCCTAATGTAAGATCTTTGCCAACCCATGTCAAAACGAGTGAATCTCTGTATTTAACAAACAGGTGCCAGAAATACCTAAATACACAGCAGGACCTGAGGGAAAAAAAGAAAATCTACATTCACCAGAACCCTATTTTTAATTAGGAGGGTGCGTCATTGATCACAACATCAGGACCATTTTATTGCTCTCACTGGGTATTGTTATTGACATTGCAGCCCAATCAATGGTTTTCTCTCCCTGTTCTCAGCAACCCAAACACCCGCCCAAGCAACACAAATCACTGTATTTAGATACTACAGATACACACCAGGAAGGCATGCAAATATAAGGCAAAAATAATAGCTTAAACATGGACAGCCTTAGAAATACAAAATACACTTCCAAAGTTCATTCTAATGCACATGCAGTCACATGTGCTCATTGCAAAAGACAGCATCATCTGCAATAGCAATCTGAAGTTCTCAAACATTTTTTTTGCCTAATGATTCAAATGCTTCAGATCAGGATAATTACTCTAGGAATAATCACGCTAAAGAGTATGGCTGTTCTAGAAACCTGTCTTGGTGTGAAAGAGTATTACTAGTGCAGAAAAAAAACACAAAGAACTTTTTTTTCAAATGCACAGTTCTAAGTAAAGTCAAAGAACTGAAATTAATTACTAAAATCACTTAAAGTTCCTATCTCATCAAAATTTATGTCTGCAGACAAAGCATTACAAACTGCTTCTCAGCTGTAACACCAATGAAAGTGTCATTGTATGTAAAAATTTTACAGACGCTACTGTGAGCAGCTCTATATATATGTACTATGGTTACCCGCGTTACTAACTCAGAGAGTACTCTGAAAAGCAAAAGCCACAGAAATTAAAATAACAGTGACAACATACAATGCGTAAAAGCTCTGGAAACATTAACATATGGCAAAGACATTTTTCAAAAGTTTGATATCAAACTACTTTGACCTTTGTCCCAGGGAAAAATCTCAGAATCTCCACCTATCCCAAATCAGGCACCGTTCCCAACATGCTGTATTAATCTGTGAGTAAAGTGTTCAGCAAACAATGTACCACGCAATCCAGGAATGCGAAAATGTGAACAATGGGCATACAGCACAGATGGAGAAGAAAGCAAAAAAAATTCACTAACTTCTTTTCCTCAAAACTAGTGGTACTTCACAACTCGAGAGTCTTGAAAACAAACCCAATCGCTATTACACAAAGACAACATCCAGGTACAAAGGTGCCACACAAACAACCCTGTTGGAAGAATCAGAAGATGGCATCTCGGATTCAGCCTAAAAATTACTTGGCGACATAGTTCCAAACAACAACGGTGAATCTCTGTCCAAAACCACAATTTGGGAAAGGCTAATGACAAAGGACAGGGTATCCCGCTAGACAGTGACATCGATTTTTATTCTTTTTTTTTTTTTTAATACAAGTTCTTCTTTGCAAGAGACACTTTGAATCTCAGGGGAAGTCAGTAAAAACCAGGGGGCAATAGTTCTGTAAAAAGGACATACATGATTGATCCATGCTGTAAGAATGGCGTAACAGTACGGACAATTCTCCTAACTACAATTCTGCCGATTTCTTTGTACTGCATTTGATCCTTTCCCTCCTCACACTGAAACAAAAGACAGAGGTGTATTTAAATGAACATTAAATATATCAGCATAACATATAGCCATGTATTTTAATGTGTTCTCATTCCCAATACGCTTCAGCAGCTACGTTTGGTCGTTCAGAGTTCATGACACCTCTAGCAAGTAGGGGCTGAACCTGCAACATTTGTAATTTTTGGCATCACAGTAGCAACCAATACATCTCGCTTGGAGTTGTAACCTCCAGCCAAGAAAATTTCTGCCCAAGAGGGAAGTGGGTTAGACTAATGTGTAATGGTGCATCCAGTTAGTTGCCAGTTCTGTATGCGTGTCACAGAGGAAAAAAACAACCCACAAGACAGGGGATCTGTTTTGAACGAAGCAGGATGATGCTGTGAGCTTTCTCCACGAGCAAAGGCAAATGTGCCAGTACACATGCACTTCACAAGCAGTACCCACTCCTGCACAGTCCCACAGTTGCTTCACTCTTAGGAGTTTATATGACAATATTTCTGAATAAAAGGACGAATAGCATTAACAACGCTATTTCTACAGAGAAGTAACAAACATTTACAGTTTATGTTCCTGGACCAAACAATTTATTGCTTCTGGTCAAACAATGGATGTTTGAAGAAGTTACTTCTTGCAACAGTTTTAAAACATAAATGTTCAGAATTAAGTTCAGTTCCATCTTCAGAATGCTTGATCACAGAAGCTATATTAAAATTCAAATTAATGTCAGTATTGTCAAGCCTTCACATTCATCCGCTATCTTCAACTCATTTTCAGGATGAAATACGTAGAGCCATTCAATTAGCAGGTGTGGGGGGGAGAAGAGCAGATTAAAATGAAACCTGTAAGACTGCCCAAATATTCTATAAACTTGTTCTAAACATTCTGAAGTACCCAGGAAAAGAAATTCATAGCGACATTTTAGAAAAAACTGCAAGAAACAACAAGTATCACTGCATACAACCCCTGCAAGTGGTAAACTCTACTGATACATATCAATGCTTGGTTTTTTGAACAATTATGGACATTTTGCAAGGCCTTCCAGAACCACAGCTCCAGCAAAATAAGTTATAAGCTTTCTGAAAATGAGATGCTGGGTCCTATTAGCTCAAATTGCTACATGCTCTCTAACAAATAACATTGAGTTATTTGGGGAAGTTTTTATTCTAATTATTACACTTAAAATATCAAAAACTTGGCATATAATTTGCCACTGGAACATGAAGAATAATGTGTGAACTATGAAAATCACACTGTAGTTCAGAACCAGAACGAGAACATGCGCTTCTAACAAACAACAGAAAACAGGCACCAGGTATCACAGTATTTTAACAAAGCTCACTTCAGACAACGTCAGAAATTAAAGAAATCAAAGGATTACTGTATATGCATCTAGTATTGTCTGTTGACATTAGTACATCTCTATTTTTTGGTGGTTCACTGTGAAATCTAGCCAAGCACCTTGAGAAACCATAACCAGAAGGACTACAAGACTGCTAGGAACAGCCTTCATCCAAGTGAAAAGCACTACAACAGCAATACTACATTAAATCGCCTTAGTCTATGTAATATGAAAATCTGTTTGACATCTGTATCAGGGAAGCACATGAATTCTCAGCCAACTTTGAGTTCCGTAGACTTCCATTCCCTTTTGCCTGGAATATATTTGGCTATTATTATTATTATACATACTCCACATGAAATAAGCTACAATCCACCAGTTGTTAAGCAACAAGTATCCTGCATTCACCTGGAAGACAGGACGCATGAACCTATTATTTTGTTCTTTTTTCCTTCTGTAATTTTCTGTTTCTCTAGTGACATAAAAGACTGAGAATTCAAAAATAACAGTACAGCCAGCTGCCTTAAAACAGTTGCTCTATCAGTGAGCAACCCACAGAGGCAAGCGACAGCAGTTGACCTGTTCCACAACGTGCCCTGCTGCACCCACCTAATGGATCTCGTGTGGTCACCCATAAGCACGCTGCTGTGACCCATACTGTGAATAATCTCGCAAGAGTATTCCTCCCAGTGAGTGTTTTTCATGACATCACCTTTAGAAATACCCAAGTACAACTGAATTTATGTAATACTGCTAGTAAGACCTCAATTTTTGGTACCACCTCACACTTTAGCCCTATTAGACCAAACAGAAGCATACACTGACAACTGCAAGTGCAGGACACATGAACAAACCAGCTATTTTGCTTATGGATAAGTGAGGGATGACTACTGTTTAACTGCTTATCAGCTTCAAAATTCCACCAGGCTTCTTGTTTTCCTTCCACCAACCTCACATGACACCACAGGCACAGCACAGTTAACTTCCTCCCTGTGTTCAGCAGCAGTTGATTCCTCTGGGGCTGATGATGACAAAGTTTAACACATGAGAATAAGCATGTTAAGTCTCACTGCATATTTAAGGTAATCCTGGACATTCTCTGCTCCTCTTCTCCCTTCAGAATGTACACAAAAAGCAGCAGCTATTTTTCCTGTAGGTAACAGATCCTTTGTGCTGAAGGACAGAGTGCTGAATTAATCACCTGCTTCCCCAAGCTTTCAACCACTATTCAAGTTGAATACATTAAACAATACTGAGGTTTTTTTTAATAACTTGAAGATGAACAACCTTTTACTTCAAGATAGATTTCCTTAGTTTCTAACAGTAGCACACAAACAGTCCTCTGTCCATCTGAGGTTGGGGGAAGATGGCAGAAGATGTAAAACCTGAATTTCTACTGCAAAAGTAATAAGCTGCCCTTAAACCTGAGAAATAAAAGAAGCACAGGATGCATGTGCCCACTGAACCACATGTAACATTTAATACATATTTTTAATTATTTTTTAAACACAAAGTGACTTATTTTTACATACACAAAGTGAATATATGTTATGGTTTTGTGTGGGGGTTTTGTTTGGTAGCAGGGAGGGGCCCCAGTAATGGCTCCTGTAAAGTAGCTGCTAAAGGTTTCCCTGGACTCCAGCTCTGCTGGCAGCAAGGGAGGGGTTACAGTGGTGGCTCACTCCTGTAACTGCTCAGGGTTCACACCCACTCCCCAGCTCCAAGCATTTAGTAACTGGGAGGGTGAGTGGGGGAAGGAGCCCCACTGATCTAGCCCCTGTGAGAAACTGCTGGAAGGTTCCCCAGCTTCAGGCTGGACCCACCCCAGGCCAGGGCTGAGCCAGTCGGCGCCTCTGCCAATAACAGATTGAAGAGGGGGCACGGAACAATGGGGTGGTATGGCCCTGGGCAAGGACTGGCTTGGGCAGAACAGGCCATCCAGCCATCTGCCCGCCTTCTGCGAATCAACCTGCTGTAGCCCAAGCCTCCACCCAAGAGCCCATTTCCTCGGGATTCGATGCAGACCTGCAGCAGAGAGAGAAGCAAGATTTTGAGGGAAACAGCCATGCAGACACTTGGTCAGAGTTACGGAAGGGAACGCTGTCAGCATTTCCCCTGCAGCGTGGTGAAGGAAGATGCAGACGTGGAAGACCCCACATTCGAACTAGAAGCCCACACTGGAGCCAGGCAGTCATCGGGGACTGTAGCCCGATGACTACAGTTTGGAAACTGTAGTTTGGAAAAGGACTCACGCCAGAGTAGTTCTTGAGAAGGACTCTCCCGTGAGAAGGGACCCCATGCTGCAGCCGGGACAGACTGTGAGGAGCCCTCCCCTGAGGAGGAAGGAGCAGCGGGCTGACTGTATCCCCCATCCCCTGCCCCCCTGTGCCACCAGGGGGAGAAGGTACAGAACAAAGCCTTTGGGCTTGGGAAGAAGGGAGGGGTGGGGAAGAAGTGCCTCTTTAAGATGTGGTTTTCTCTCTCTCAGTATCTTGCTTCTTGTTGTAAATTCAGTTGTTTTTTTGTTCTTCCCAAGTCATGCCAGTTTCTTGCCTGTGACCCTAAGTGGTGAGTGAAACCCTCCCTGTCCCTGCCTCAGCCCACCAGGGGTTTAACAAAGGACTGTCCCCGTGGCCTTTATAAACCACAACAATATATAAAATACATTCACCTTGCCACATTTATATATGAAGTACATCCTGGGATGTTTCATGGTTCTTCACTGGCTACAATCTTCTGCAGAAGTGCACAATCCCAGGTGTATATCATCAAAGTTTCTTAAGGTGTGTGGGAAAAACACATTCTGGCTTTAAAATACATGCTATCAGACTGTCAAAATAAAAGCACAAAACACGTTAAGGACAAACACTGAATGAGAAAGTCTTTGTCCTCCCTGCAAAGCAAAGTACAGCAATGCTGGCAAAGACTCCTATAGACTGCTTAGCTCAAGCAAAAGTCATCCTACAAATTAGCTTTGAGGCCACTAAGGGTTAGCAACTGGTGAGCTGCATTAACTGATGTTGCACAGTAGCAGAGCAATCAACTTGAGCTAAAAACACTACTACACAGCAGTTAAGGATCTGTGTATAAGACTTTCAAAAGACTGTAAATTCTTCACTGAAGAAATAAATCACAGCAAGTCAAAGACTCTTGAGGGCCCAGAAAGCACAGAAGTGGATTAAACCTGACAGACCAACTCTATTACATTTCACTGTTTGTTTCTAGACATCTTCAGAAGTATGAATTACACTCTTTGAGGCAAAATTCACATGTATATATGCATGTGATAACTTTCTGCATATCAGAGACCTCAATGACTTCACTTCAACACTCAAAGTATCTGCAACATCAGGACCTTTGCTGCAGTTTCCACAGGAATGCAAGGCTTCTTCAAAGTCTGTGCTGAAGATAAAGATTAGAGAAGCAGGATGAATCATTCATAAAGACACAGGAGCTGTAGTTCAATTACAAGCTTAGAGTCATAACACTTACGAGTTATAGTTCAACTATCTGCACTGCTGAATTTCCTCTTTGAATTTACACATCTGTGGTAGAACTACACAAGCATTTCCACGCTTTTCTTACAGGTCCATAGGACACCTTCCAAAGTACACAACAGATGCTCTCACAAATCCAGGGCATGGTATTCTTGAAGGAGAACAACCAACCTACTCAACTCACCTTAAGAAAAATATAAAGAACTAAAGTACGTGAAGAGGCTGGTAGATGTATCCTAATTCTCAGAGCCCAAAAGAGCAATTTATTTAATCAAGTGATCAAAATAAAGAAACATAATAAATGTGCCTGTCAACTTTTAAAGGGTTTATAAACCTACAAGTAGTTGAACAAAATAATGAAAATCATTTGTGTGGAGGATCAGTAAGTGAAATACATATCATCTGCACTTAACAAATGCATAGACTATGTAAAACCATAACTCTGAAAGATGTAATCTAAACCAGAAGGAATTTAACCCACAATCTTTGGAGGGTGATATTGATGAAACAAGATATGGGGGAAGAAGTAGATCCTTGCTAGATATTATAGCTTGCCAAATCTGCTCATAAAGCCAGGTTTAAACAGTCTGTATAAGTACCTTCAATAAACCTGGGTATCCACCTGATTTATGAACTCAACCCATCGTATCTATAGCATTTTTCAAATCGCCAGAACACTCCTGGGTAATCTACAACAGAACCACCTCACACCTTTCACAGTCTGGACTAAGTTTTGCCTCCTCCCCTTTCCCTTTTTCTTCCAAAGCACAATACCTAATAAGAAACTTACAGATTCCAGCAAGAGCTTCCCCTGCTTCAGTTCTCTGAGGAACAGGAATGATGATAACACTGCCCTACCTCAAAACAGAGGATAAACCCACTGCAAAGAGTCATACATTGAAGTATTAGCAAGAAGGGGAAAACTAATTCTACAGCAGACTGTCCTACAAGCTTGTGAATATTCATTAAAAAATATTTTCATCTAGTTTAAGAATTAAGACAACATAATTTAAGACTAACCTATTTTGCACATTTTTAAACTACCCTTTCTGTTACTTATTCCTTTCAGAAAAAGAAGAAAACATGTTTTATTAATGATGAAGCAGATTTATCACTGTATTTGAATTAGAACAACAGCACCAACTATTCCGTTTCTAGAAAGTCCATCTACTTCGGGTCCTACAACTGCTCCCTCCAGTCCTTGTGTCCAAAGCAGTGTTCTACAGAAACCGAGAGAAGAGGAAAAAACACTTGAACAACTACAACCACAGCCTCCACTGTGAGAGAGCTGTCCAACAGACACACCGAAATTACGGAGCAAAGTTCTCCCTTGCTCACAACAACACTACACCTAGAAATCATTGGGAATAACGGGAAGCAAAGAAACAGTCAATCTTTGCCTGAAAACTTGATGGCAGACCTTTAAACTGGCTTCTTCAAATCCCTTACCCACGACACAGTGCATTTAGAGAGGTTTGGAGCTATTTTAACTTCTCCATTCCCCCGACAATAACTATCTCACAGTGTATCCCCCAAGGACGCCGGAACAGCCCACCCGAGGCGGGCACCCCGCTGGGGCCGAACCGCCGCCACGGGACCCGAGTTCCGCGGAGCTGCGGGCCCGGGGGAGCGCGGGCCGGACCCGCGGGCACGGCAGGGCCGAGGGCTCCCCGCTCAGCCTCCCGCGGGGCCCGGCAGCACCGCCCACCTCCGCCACAGCCCGGCCCGCTGCCGGGCCCCAGCCGGGCGAGGGGAAGAGCGGGACGCACTCCCTCACGGGGGCCGAGGGGAGCGGCCAGGCCTGACACAGCCCGGGACCGCCGACACCCCCGTCCTCGGCCCAGAGAGGGGGCCATCACCCGTCCGCACGGAGTGGGCAGGCGGTCCCGGAGCCCCACAGGGCTGGGCGAGGGGCACACACCGCCCCGCCCGCCGTTCCCGATGGGGAGGAGGAGAGGCCGCCGCGCCGCCCCTGCCCGTACCTGTTGTGCCTCTGCGCCGCGGCGGCGCTGGTGTAATAGGCCGCTCTCCGCTGGGCGCTGCGCGGCACCGGGTGCAGCGGGATCTGGTCCGCCATCTTGGGGGCGCCCCCTCCCCGCCACCTCACGCCCGTCCGCGGCCCGCTTCCCCTCCTCCTCCTCCCCGCCTCGGCCCCGCCGCCGCGAGGTACAGCCGGGCCCCCTGACGTCACAGCCACCTCCAACCTGAGGCCAGGAGGAAGGAAGCGCCAGCAGGGCGGGGCCTCGGGATAAACTAGGAGGCGGGGCCCCGACGAAGGGGCGGGGCGGAGGGAGGCGGGAAAGGGGGCTGGGGCGCGCGCTGCGCTGAGGTGTGGGCGGGCGGGCGGCGGGGTGAGCAGGGCAAGGGGTGGGTATGCAGGAGGAACAGGGGTCCTGTGGGAATAAAAGAGAAAACCCGTGTAGTGGGACTTTGCTGCGGACTGGAGGGGTTGGACTGGGAAGTGAAACAAAGGGGGAAAAGGTTTGTTTGGTTTGTAACGGTGGCAATCGTTATAAAGTTGATAATATGCCAATAGAATATGTCATAGAATTGTAACTGAGGTTGGAAGGGATCAAAGAACCACAGGATGGTTTGGGCTGGAAGGGACCTTAGAGCCCATCCAGTCCCACCCCCTGCATGGGCAGGGACACCTCCCACTAGCCCAGGTTGCCCAAAGCCTCCTCCAGCCTGGCCTTGAACCCCTCCAGGGATGGGGCATCCACAGCTTCTCTGGGCAACCTGGGCCGCTGCCTCACCCCCGGCACAGGAAAAAACTTCCACCTAATATCCAATCTAAATCTGCCCTCTTTCAACTTAAAGCCGTTACCCCTTGTCCTGTCCCGTCATCCCCTGATCCAGAGCCCTCCCATCTCTCCTGCTGAGAGAGCACCATCTGGAAGGTGTTGGAAGGTCTCCCTGGAGCATTCTCTTCTCCAGGCTGCACACCCCCAACTCTCTCAGCCTGTCCCCACACGGGAGCTGCTCCAGCCTCTGACCATGGCCGCCACTGGCCCCGCTCCAGCAGGTCCTTCCTGTGCTGGGGACCTCACAGCTGAACGCAGTACTCCGGGTGGGGTCTATGATGTCCAGATGTCATCTAGACCAAGCCCCTGCTCTGACAGATCAGGTTTGACACCAGCTTGTTCAGGGCCACGTGCAGTATTGAACGCCTCCAAGGACAGCACCATGTGGCGGAGCCACCATCCTGGAGGGGTTCAAGAAACGTGTGGATGTGGTGCTTCGGGACATGGGTTAGTGGGTTGGGTGGTGTTGGGTTGATGGTTGGACTTGATGATCCTTGAGGTCTTTTCCAACCTTAATGATTCTGTGATTCTATGGTGGGTTATGGTGCGGTGCTGCCTGCCCCCTGCCCACTCCGCAATGCTGCCTGGACTTTATGTGTTTGAATAGTCAAACACAACCCTGAAAATTCTCAGCAGAACAATGATGCCAGTTCTAGGTGCTTTCGTTGCCCTTGTTATTACAGTTCTGCGCATCTCACAACTTTAAAATTTTAGCTTTAATATTAACAGCTATATATTCAGAATCTTCCTGTGGCTAATGAAGTTTCTGCAGTTCACTGAGGCCAAGAGCATTAAAGTGATTTCTTTGAGTTTACACTTTGATTCAAGCCTGTGGCAGAGCAGTTTTCAAATAGAACATAAATCACTTAATTCACAAGTTAGCAGCCAAAGACCAAGCTTCCCATATCTGCAGAACTTTGGTTCTGGCTATTTGCTTATATTTCTGGTTATTTACCTGTATTTGTGGTTATTTACCGCATTATTTGGCCTGTGACTATCTCCAATGTTAGTCAGTTATGTGTATGTGTTTGAAAATTCCAAATGTATAGACAAATACATGATCTAGCATCTGTAATAAAAGGTTTATTATTGGCTGGCTTGTAAATGCCCCAGCATGGGACAATCATTAGGAACCATAAATGCCTTTAGAGTCTTGATTTCTTACTGAGTCTGATGTGCTCTGTGAATCATTTTATTTATAACTAATGTTTTAAAAAATAAAAACTTCACTATTACCTGTGTGCAGAGAGACTTTGAACCAGAAAGCCTTCTAAAAAGAGGAAAATGGCAGTTTTTTAATAAATTCATGGCCAAGAGAATGACAAAATCGAGTATTTATAATTTTCAATGCATGCAGTTTTGCTTACTTCAAATATATGTTGAAAACTTGCAGTTAAGACAGTTGCTGGCAATCTATCATGATCTCAGCTTCTCAATCCCTCTAATTGTCTTTTTGCATCAGTATTTTCATAAAATGATCAAAGCTCTTCAGGGTGGGGACTTTGAGCGTGTGGCATCTAGCATTCAGTTCTGCCTCTAGATTATCCTGTAATCCTGTTTTACCTTTTTTTCAAGAAAATTATTAAAATTATTATAGAAGCCTTTTTAATGTAAAAGTGAGACTTTGGCGTATGATACTTAGGGACTTTTCAAGGTGCCTGTAGCAAATCTGCTTGCCTCTTGAAAATATTTCCTTTTCTATTTAGAAATATATAAAAGGTCAAAGAATAAACTTGTTTTGATCCAGATTTTTCTAGTCAGGCTTCTCAGGCAGGTGTTATTTTGCTATATGAAAAAAAAAGCTTTTCATTTCAGGAATCAATTTTTTTTTGTATTTAATATTAAGTACTGGCTGAGTAACATTTGCTGATTTAATATCATGATAAAATGCGTTTATGATAATAAGTAAATGTAGCACCATTCTGAAATAAACTTTCTGTATCATCCTTTCCATGTTCCTTTTTTGCATCTTTTTGCATTTATAACAAGTGGCAGAGATCCAGAACCTGTGATTTATGGATCTTGTGAACTCTCGGTTTAGCTGGGAACGAGCTGGCATGGAAACTGGCATTTGTTGCGTGTATCTGCTACAGGTGCAGAACCTATCTGTAACTAGTTCTGCCTGATGTCCCCAGAGGGCTTTTTATAATAATTTATACTTTCGCTACCATTCTACTTCTGCTGTAAATGTTCAAGGTTAAGTGCTCCCTCCCTCCTAGTCCTGTTTATGTATCCAGCCTGGGCTAGGGCAAGGGAGGGAGAGGAAAGACAGTTTGAAGCTAATTCATTCTTCACTCTTGGAGCCAAATTGTAAAATCAGTTATACCAGAGTAAATCTGTGGAAGTGATACTAAAATCAGTTGAATACAAAACAAAAGAAATTAGGTTCAATAAGCCTCACATAATGGTACATGGTATAAAATCTACATTACCTTTATGCTAGGTATTTTCCCACCTCATTATTCAAACCACGTTGTATTTCTGTTTTAATTGTGGAACTTTTTTCATCAGTGATGAACCAGCTCAGTATCTGTCTTCAAATTTTCAGTAAATTGCAAATTGGTCCAAGATACCTAGAAGCTTAAAGAAAAAAAAAAAAAAAAACAAAAAACTGGCAAAACCTGAGCACAGCAACATAGAAAAATCCTGTTGTCTTTATAGGAAGAGCTGAAGGCAGCAAGGAAGACTAAACCAAACAAGTTCTTACACTGTCAGAGTGATGGAGCAGAACAAATACAAAATGGAGCTGAAACAGCTGCAGTTATAAGTTTTAATAATTCTAATAGCAATGCCTTCATTTATTCAATCCATATCAGTATGATGTAACAAACTGTTGTCTTGCCATGGGAAAGAATAAAATTGGAAATACTGTTTTCTCTTAGAGGATCCTTGTTTTAACAGGTTACTTCAGATAACGAAGCCACATGCGATTCAGTTATACACCAAAATAAATGAGTTTAAAAGACCAACAAGAATAAAAAATAATCATATAAAATATTATTATACTATAAAACCAAACTGGAATGCGATCGGTATTGGGAGCAAAACATTACTCGCATTATTAAAAAAAAAATAAAACTACTGTTATCTGCATCACTACCAGAAGGAAAATTCTATTTATTTTCAATATTCAGAGCATTCTGTGTTTGCCCATTAGTTGTGCTCCCAGCTGTTACATTTCTTTCAGACCTTCCTTCAAGGTCTTCTTGTTGGTAAATGTCAATTTGCTGCAGCTGTGCAGGATTTATGGACTGCTAAATCTCTGCTCCTCCTTTTGTAGCCCATCCTTACCAAACGGTGGGTCCCTCAGCACTGGCTTCACACTAACTGTGTGCCAGCCTCACCTGTATTCCACCTGGTCTTCCTGTTAGAACAAAATACCAGAAATTTCCAATTAAATCAGGAAAATTACGTATATGTTGTACTTTGGGTTTTGCTAGAGTTACATCTTCTAGCCAATAACAGGTCTGACTGAAAAAGGCGTTTTCTCCAATTCACTTGGCCACACATGAGGCAAAAAAATCCAAGCAAAACCTAGAGTAGTTAAATCAGTTGGTTTGAAAACAAAGGTACGCTTTGGTGACTTCTGATACAAATATCAGTCGTGCCTTCATTTAAGCTATTAATTAATGAATGTGGATAAACAAAAGGGAGAAAATTAAAAATACAGTGCTCATTATTTTACTGAGCTTTCACAGTGGCCCTTAACTAAGTTATGTTTAACTAAGTTAAAAATTGCTTCAATATACGTTTAAAAATCCCATGCCTTTTAATTTCTGGTTAGCTTCTGAGATAGTCCTTCTCATCCTCTTAATGTGTCTAAATTCAATGCAAGCTTTTTATTTGTAACTAGAGAAGAAAAGCCTGTGGACTCAAAACTTTTGAGCTGGATTACCAACTTTGGATCTTCTCCTAAAATCAGAGACTATCCAATAAAATATTTCGATGACCTGTGGTGCAAAATCAACAGCAAAGCACCACCAGCGCATTGAAAGGACACCATTTTTGGAGTGTTCTCTCTGGGTTTATTTTAACTAATTCCATGCTGTTGATCTTTCAAATAAATAAATACAGCTGCTTTAGCTACGCCTTGAAACTAAAAGAAAATGCACCCATGGATTAATTACAGTTTTTGTGTTCTTTCAGAGCTTCTGAAAAGGTCGTGGCAGGACAAACAAGGCCCAAGTGTAAACTTGAGTGTCCAGTGGTGATTGCTGGTGTCAGACTAACTGGATCTGATGTCCTTTTACAGTTTCTGTTACAGTAGTGACCAGGAGCTTCAAGTGGGGTTGAGGAGTCTTTGTTCTGAGAGCTATACAGAAGTAGAGGAAGAAAAAAGTTCCCAGATGATAAGTGACAGAATATTTAGTGCCTTGTATAGCATAACCTTCAAAAGTCAGAAGTTACTTAAAATCTCCTCTTTCTCTGGTATTTCTTTATGTCTGCCCCAGCCATCAGCTCAGGCTTGTAGCAAAAAGGTTTCTTATTTGCCTCAGCCTTGCTTCTGAAACCCCTTTTCTCTCAGGCAGATCTGGCTCCTGTTAAAACCTAAACATTATCTCTTTAGATACTGATTTCACTCCAAGCAGCAGTTTGAATCCTACAAGAGTTCCCAGAATAGCATCTCTTATCCATATAGGAAACATGATTTTACCCATTCTTAGCTTCATGACTGCTGCCACAGCCTTTTTCTAGAGGTGGGAGTGGCAGCTGCTCTCAGATCGACTCAGCGTGAGCTGAAGAGATCATTTTCCCATCTCATCAGTGTCAGTGTCTTGTTGCTTTCTATGTCCTTCCTCTAGCTTCTTCCCCGATATTGCGTTGACAAGCAGTCTGTTACTGCTCAACTCATTATTTCTCATTGATTGTTTCTCATCACTATCAACAGATAATTCCAGTGGGTTTCGCCTGCTTGCATAGTTCGCAAACTTTTTCTCCCATTCGTTGGGGAATTCCCAATAAATAGAAAAAAAAAAAAGGGTTCATAGCTCTTTTTCAGAGCTAGGAAGGGTCAGCTTCCTTCCACAATGCAAACTGAAACCAGGGTTGCCCCCAGTAATACTGGGTAAGGAACACCAGCTGTGGTCTCCAGACAGAGTACCAGCATAAAGACTGAGCAGTCTACAAACATGAGTTACCTGCAGCTTGCAATGTCCTTATCCGGTTCTAACTTACCTAAATCTGGAAAAACTGGTAGCCAAAAACAGTATTTGTGAAAGTAGATAATGTTGTTGTGAAGAGCCTTAAGGCTGAAGAGGAATACGTACTTCATATACAGACAAAATAGGTTATCCACAAAAAGTGGCAGTGATCAAGCGTATTTTTAGTGCGTTGGTTAGAAATAGTAAATAAGGTCTGAAATACATAGAGGCTGAAGTCAGCAGGATCTAATTTCTTGGACTACAGAGGCATGGAGTCATAGTCTGTGATGTTAGTGAAAATAATTATATGACAAAAATTAGAGGTACAAGATGCAACAAGCCGATAGACAAACAAGATTGAAACAAACACCTAAGGGAAGAGAAATAAAACATGTTGCATGAATTTCTTTTGTAGACTCTATGATAGGACAGTCAGCTATGGCTTGCCATTTACCAGTCTTTTGGGGAAAATGAAAGGTTTTTGTAAACCCAAAATTACCTTTCTATGAAAGAAATCTAAAGGAGTCCATGTCTTGTACAGATTTCAGGGAAATTTATTCATTTTTGAAGGCTGCTAATACTGAAAAGAAAAGGAAGAGAGAGAGAGAGAGAGAGATGTGCATTGCACCTTTGAGTCATGAAGTCAAGAGGACAGCAGAGGAAGAGTCAGGAAGAAGATCTTAAGGAAAGTGGGAATCTCAGGGAATTTTTCTGCTCTCGTAAAAGTTTCCTACTTAAAAAAAAAGCAACAATCTTTTTTTGTGAATTCTGTCTATATCACAAGACAGATTATTTTCTCTTGAGGATGAAGATAGACTGTTGTGGGGATTATATAATTTTTTTCTAGTTTCTTGATTTTTTTGGGCTTTCTACAAATTCCATTTAAAACAAGCAAAGACATGAGTGCTCAGTTTTCACTTCGTAACAGAGGTGCTGGAAAATAACGTCACCGACCTGTGGTGCAGCATGGCAACACAGATGAAAATGATCTGCCCACTAGTGTATTCAGTTGGGATTAGGACTGGCACATGCTGCCCTGCCGGGGTCATTGGACTATCACTTGTTTCTATTAAATTTATGGATTTTTATCCATATCACTCTTAAATATTCTTCTAGGAAGCATGTGAAATGTCAATTTGCATCCAGTTTGATTTCTTGAAAGAGGGAAGTTAATTAGTATTAAAAAAGGGAGGGGGGAGTGCACTGCAAATTTTATATGACATTTTCAAGAAAATAAAGATAACTTTAAGGCCAAAGACATTTCTTCTGGAAGAAAAGTTTTATGCCTTACACTGGGTTTCCCTTTGCGCTAGTAGCGTGCAAGATGGTCTCTATCAAAAGAGAAAACGTTATTGGAAGATTGCCCTTCGAGGACTGGGCTGAGATGGAAGCGTCACTGACAGGAAGAAGAAACGTGTCCTTTGGCCCTCTCTGAACTATGATCAAGGATTCTGGCAGAGAGCTCAGGCAGGAACACCACTGAGGATGGTGAGAAACGGCCTGTAGTGTGACCCACCTGTAAGGGGACTTGTGGAAGGCTGACTTTAATTTGGTGACCTTTGTTCAGAATATATGCATCTGTATGTATATGAATATGTCTGACGTACTGTGACTGGGATTCCTGTTCCATCTATGAAGTCTGGAAAGCTTGCCTTTATTGCACGCTGTGGCATGTACTTCAAAAAGAAGAAATCAGCTGAACTATCACCAGCAGTGTTCCTGAGGTCAGGAGAGTTACGATAGATACAATTGCCGCAGAGTGGTGACTTCTCTTATTATTCACCAACCTGGGAAAACCACTTCACCCTCACTACTGGCCAAAGCATGACTAAAAGTTTTGTAGGCTTAGGGGAAATCCAAATTGTCAGTATCGGAGTATGGACTATTTGGGATATGTTATCAGCTATGCAAAGCTCCTGAGGGACAAGCCTGAGACGTGGGCCCTTGGACACAGGGTTGACTCAAGAACGTGAAATTAATGGAGTGAAAATTACTGTGTACCCAGAAGCAAGACAAGTGAACTTGTATGTGCTGACAAGGCAGTATCAGTGTGACACATCTGGCCTCATTCGTTCTCTACTTTTCCCAAGTAAATTTGTGGATGGAAGCTGGAAGTCGTCTACAGTGGTAAAAGCGTAGAACCAGAACTGAACAGTAATGAACACTAAGAAAATCTACGGGCAATCCAGTGACAAAACGCACTTTGCCTCTGTCCTAGTCTTGCATCTTGTCCAGAAGATTGTCTGTCTGAAAACTTCTTCCAGCCTTGTTTACCTCACTGGAAAACACAGAGGCAGAAGCTGGCCTCCACCCATCACGTTGTATTGCTGACCTCTGAAGCATGAGCGTTTTCAGAATGGTAGGCAACACATTTTTGGGGTGACCTCCATACAACACAGAGAGCAGTTTCAACCCTTGATTACCATTCTCCATCCCCTCCCATGGCAGGGGGGTTGGAACTTGATGATCTTTAAGGTCCTTTCCAACCCAAACCATTCTATGATTCTATATCCTATCAACTACAAAGTGTGTCTGGCCCAAGCAGGCTTTTGAAAGGCAATTAGTAAAGTGCCATTTTTCTCCTGTGCTTCAGAAAGCCCATGTTCTATCACAGAGTGAGGAGCCTGAGCTTTCCTTTCCTTTCCTTTCCCCCCCACCATGATGCAGAGAGTGGGTTCACTAGAAGAGGAGTAGAAGCTCTGTGGTTAGATATTAGCAAGATACGGCATGGTAGTTCTGAAAGTTTTCTTTCAACCTTTCTGCTTATGAAATCATAGAATCATAGAATCATAGAATGATTAGGGTTGGAAGGGACCTTAAAGATCATCAAGTTCCAACCCCCCTGCCATGGGCAGGGACACCTCCCACTAGACCAGGTTGCCCAAAGCCACATCCAGCCTGGCCTTGAACACTTCCAGGGATGGGGCATCCACAACTTCCTTGGGCAACCTGTTCCAGTGTCTCACCACCCTCATAGTGAAAAATTTCTTCCTAATGTCTAACCTAAATTTACCCTCTTTTAGCTTATACCCACTACCCCTTGTCCTCTCACTACACTCCCTGATACAGAGTGCCTCCCCATCTCTCCTGTAGCCCCCTTCAGGTACTGGAAGGCTGCTGTCAAGTCCCCTCGGAGCCTTCTCTTCTCCCGGCTGAACAGCCCCAACTCTCTCAGCCTGTCCTCATAGGGGAGGTTCTCCAGCCCTCTGATTAATTTTGTGGTTCTCCTCTGGACTCTCTCCAACAGGTCCATGTGGAGTTATAAAGAGGAGAGAGAAAAAATATCTAGGCAAAATGTGATTTTCTGTGCAGCTAACAAATCCCAAGCCCTGGTACACATCAAGAGGCCACACCTTGAATCCTGGGGTCAGTTTTGGGCCCCTCACCACAAGAAGGACATTGAGGGGCTGGAGCAGGTCCAGAGAAGGGAAACAAAGCTGGGGAAGGGTCTGGAGCACAGGTCTGACAAGGAGCAGATGAGGGAGCTGGGGGGGTTCAGTCTGGAGAAGAGGAGGCTGAGAGGAGACCTCATCACTCTCTACAACTGCCTGAAAGGAGGGTGCAGTGAGGTGGGTGCTGGGCTCTGCTCTAAAGTAACAAGTGATGGGACAAGAGGAAATGGCCTCAAGTTGCACCAGGGGAGGTTTAGGCTGGATATTAGGTAAAATTTCTTCCCTGCAAGAGTGATGAGGCATTGGAACAGGCTGCCCAGGGCAGTGGTGGAGTCACCATCCCTGGAGGGGTTCAAGAAACGTGTAGATGTGGTGCTTGGGGACATGGGTTAGTGGGTTGGGTGGTGCTGGGTTGATGGTTGGACTTGATGATCCTTGAGGTCTTTTGAAACCTTAATGATTCTAAGAAAAAACTTTTCACAGACTAGTCCATTCCTGGTACATTGTAGACACTGGTACTTTCAGAAAAAGAAGACATTCCTTAAAGCCAAAGACAAAATTTCATTTTTTTGCTTTCAGGACATATATAACAGAGATGCAAGAACCTGGAAAAAAATCTATTGTAACAATGTTTTGCATATATCTCTACACGTGCTAGCCAAGAAACTTAGCTAACTGAAATGACCATTTCTTTCTAGTGTTACAAGTTGTAAACTTTCAGCTCTAACTTGATGAAATGAGAAGGTCTTAATCAAATGCCTTCTAATGAATAGGCCTTCCACTGTAACTGCCTCTCCCATACCAAACCCACTAGGAGAGAAAAAACAGCAATTATATATAATAACTTTATTTGGTATAATTTCCATCTGTCTTTGAAAGCTCCGCCTGCTGTGTTCAGGCTGCGCATGTTAAACAGAAGTGCTTACGCTTGACCTTGCTCTTGATCCACTCTTTGTGTGCAGCAGTGCCTTTCTTCTTCTGAAAGATAGGTACAATTTGTGTCCACATAAATTATACTGTACTTGCTATTAACATTCTTTTATCTGGTAAATTACTTGCACTGATTGTTTTGAAGACTATTCTATGAGCTGTTGATAATGCAGGTCTATGATTTGGATGTAATATGTCATTCTTAATTTAGGACAAGACAGAAAGGAAATGACAGCTTGCTATAACACATGAAAAAAATCAGGTCCTGGCCCCAAGCAGTCAAGAAACGATCCATGGCTGTAGTTGCAGCAAGAAGCGTGTTAAGCCTTGGCATCCTGGCTAAATTCCAGCTTCAGTAATTATGCTGTCTAAATCTTCCTGCATTTCCAAAGGGGTGATTATGGTATTTTCATTTATTTCATGCCTCAGATTCATGGAGCATATTAGCGTAGATAACCTCCATCCTATATTGCACTGGAGAAGTAACAAACAGGAAAAAGTATCCATACTTCTTTCTCTTTAACAAATAGTTAAGATCCACGTGATTTAGCTTGTCCAGTCAGCCACAAGACTAGAAATGCTACACTGCTGGTTGACCAAAAGACAGGGAGCCTTGGAATCACGACCTGGAGTAAGCGTGCTGTACATTCAGGGTAAATGGGGTCCGTCAGTAGATTAGAATACTGCAGGGCTGCACCCTCTAGAAGAAGGGAGAGAAGATGGGAGGGATCTAGCCTTCTAGAGAGGGACCTAGGGGTGTTAGTCAACAGCCGGCTGAACAGGAGCCAGCAGTGTGCCCAGGTGGCCAAGAAGGCCAACGGCATCCTGGCCTGCATCAGCAATAGTGTGGCCAGCAGGACTAGGGCAGGGATTGTGCCCCTGGACTCGGCACTGGTGAGGCCGCACCTTGAATCCTGGGGTCAGTTTTGGGCACCTCACCACAAGAAGGGCATTGAGGGGCTGGAGCAGGTCCAGAGAAGGGAAACAAAGCTGGGGAAGGGTCTGGAGCACAGGTCTGACAAGGAGCAGATGAGGGAGCTGGGGGGGTTCAGTCTGGAGAAGAGGAGGCTGAGAGGAGACCTCATCACTCTCTACAACTGCCTGAAAGGAGGGTGCAGTGAGGTGGGTGCTGGGCTCTGCTCTAAAGGAATAAGTGATGGGACAAGAGGAAATGGCCTCAAGTTGCACCAGGGGAGGTTTAGGCTGGATACTAGAAGAAATTTGTTCACGGAAAGTGTGATGAGGCATTGGAACAGGCTGCCCAGGGCAGTGGTGGAGTCACCATCCCTGGAGGGGTTCAAGAAACGTGTGGATGTGGTGCCTGGGGACATGGGTTAGTGGGTTGGGTGGTGTTGGGTTGATGGTTGGACTTGATGGTCCTTGAGGTCTTTTGGAACCTTAATGATTCTGTGATTCTATGATTCCATTCATACAATCCCATCTCTTAACAACAGGTTCAAAGCACCTGCTGATTTGACATTGAATAAACCTCACAGCACATTTATGATGGTGGTATCACATCTCCTTTTCATGCAAGGACCCAAAGGAAAGTATAGATAACAAGAATATGTAGTAAATAAATGGCAAAAAGTAAGAAGAACCCAGATATACTGGGTTATTTGCTCTGCCTTTTTGCCTGTTTCTGCACGGTGCTGAGGTCTTCCCTGAAGGTTCTCAGCACTTTCACTGGTTTAAGAAAATAAAAGAAGAATGCTGCTCTTGCAAGTTTGGCTATTCTGAGCACCCATCACTGAAAAAACCTCCTGCATTTCCATTGCTCAAAGATTACAGTTTGTCACTAATGAAAACTTTCAAGATATTAAAGGCAGATTCCTTCCATGAAGTTTAAACATCTCACACTGTTGTAAACCAAGGCTTTATTTTTCTAAGAGTAGATTTTTTTTCAAAGTAATGCAAAAAAAAGTACCATAACTAGCCAAAGAAGGTTTTTATAAACTGCATATTTCTGAACCATTTTTTATTATGATAGTAATAATAAACACATACATATAGCCTATCTCAGTGTTAAGCTTATTCTTATAAATCCATTAAAAAAAAAAAAGTTTCTACATGACCAAAAAAAAGCCTTGTTCTTTTTAATGCAGTTCAGCAAAGAGACATAGCCCCAAAGTGCTCATCTCATCATGTCGCTGCAGAGATCTGGCAATTAGTGGTTATCCAGTGCCTGGGTCCCAGGAGGCAGGAAACAGCTTTGCAGTGCTGAATTGTGCACTATTATTATTTTCAGACTTTCAGTATACTGCAGACATTTGCTTATATTCTTGTTATATTTCCCTGTTAATGAAGTTGTTTAAAACTAAATAGCCATTTGCTAAGGAAAGATTTTTAAAGTATCTTATTCAAGATAAAGCAGGGATAACGTTCACAAGCTGCTGCAGACCTTCTTGTATACAGTTGCAAGCCACCGGGTGTTTTGCTAGGAACCTTTGTTCTTACGGCTTATGTTGTCATAAATCATTTTACACTATACACAGCTCTGCAGAGCACAACCCTTCCACCCTCTCCAAATGAGTAACCAGGACACCCCTCCATGCTCTGCGTACGTTAAGCAGAGCCCATAGGGTTCAGCCCGTGATGGACCATTCCTGTTCAATATGAGCAATGCTTGAATCATTCACATTCGAGAGTTAAAGCAGATATTAGCTAGTCTGTGACCTCTTATCTCTCCTCAAAACCTGCCCTGCAGCCCTGGCGGATTTTGTGTTCCAGTTTGCTTTGTTTGCAAATCTGCTCCTCGCCTACCTTAAAATCTCCTCCAGGAGCTGAGCTCTCACCCTGGACGTGAAGTTGTTTAAACCTTTTACCTTTGAGGGCTAAGGATGCTTATTTATGAAGAAGGAATCAAAAGACAAGATGCTAATTAACCAATTTTTACTTACGTGTTTGTGCAAGGGGGCAAACCAAAGCATCTCTCTCCCTGCGGGCAGTGTACACAGACCGCTACTGCATACAGGTTCCCAGTTCTCTGGGTGGCCCGTACATAAAGCAAAGGCAAGAACGAGGCAGCTAGAAGAAAGGTTTGGCTCCTCCTGGAAGCACAGTTCTGCCTCTGCAAATGGAACTACTACCTTAGTCCCCTTCTGGAGCACGGAAAATAGGACAGTTTGTGCTTCTAAGCTACACTGATCAAAAGTGTACAGACAAAATTGTTTTGACAGAAAACTGTATTCTCAAGTAAATGCATCTTTTGAAAAGTCTTTCCCATAGATAAAAGGAAAGAGATGATGCCTCTTTCTAGGAGCTTTGAGAAAACTAAAAGAAAAATCAATCTGGGTTCACCCGCATGATCAAAGTTTCTGATAAAGAGAAAAAACCTGAGTGAGGCAATTTTAGGTTCACTAAAAAGCTTCTGAGATAGCACAGCTGTTCCTCTGTCCCACACTGAGTTTTTATTGCAAAGCCATAGTGTAATGTAGCAGATCTTTTAAATGGCATAAAAAAAACCCCTCCTCCTCAAAACAAAAATATGGACTGTCTAGGTAAGAACAAATTAATTTTGTCGTTTCCATCAGTTAAGCTTCCAGGAGTACATGACACAGGAATAAGTTTATTTTTGTGTGATGATGCTGAAATCCTCATTGGATTTGCTCTAGTAGTTGTGATTGTATAGTTAAGCATACAGTCTTAGCAATAAAAAATATTGTTTAAAATGTGTGCCCTAAATATATTTTTAAATTATGAAAACAATTAGTTCAGCTCAGGCCAAGCAGTGTATAGCAGGTGATTAGTGGGTGGTAGAGGTTCGATGAGATTCTTCTGTGCTCGCTGTGACGGCCAGCTGAAGTGCCTGTGCTGTCATGTATTTCGGGTAAGAAAAAGCAGATAAAGCGCTTTGGATCACCACATCTGCACTGAAACATTAGTCTTGAAAAAATACATTCGGAGCTCAAGAACTACCTTTGCAGCTTATTAACTTCCATAGGTGCTTTTCCCTCATCATTCTTATAAATTGATTTAAGTTGCTGCTTAAAAACACGAATACTTTGTAAAGGGTATATAGATATGTATTTCTATGAACATCCTCTTTGAACCGTAACATCTGTTGGGGCTTTGAAGCATCCCAAGGCCATTATCAGCTGTTACATTCAATCAGCCACCACATTATTTATCGCAGTCCGTAATTATTTATTTTTGGTTCAGAAAGTTTGTGCAAAGATGGGTTAAATTTTCATATTAACAGTGTAAATGAATAGCTAAGAACAAGAAAAATTTCCTTTCTGTCATAACTCAAAAATATTTCCGCAGGCATTCATTATTTTCAATAGTAAAAGGGTTTAGTATGTAGGTTTTCCAATGTTTTGTGAAACTAGATAACATTTACTTACTCCAGATGTTGCCTGCTATTAAAAATCAGAAACAAAGCAACATTATGAGATTATTATTTTATTTCTGCAGCATCTTGCACTGGATATTATGCTTGCCTCTCTTTGTTTCAAATAATGTAATTAGTTCTCTGATATCAAATCATTAGGTAGCCAAAACTATGGAACTCTGTAGTATTTTTATTATTACTGCTGTCATAATTTAACGTTAGTGCATGACTGAGAATTTGCCTCCTCCGAATACGGAGCGTGGGGCTGCACGGAACTGGGATGTGGCGGCACACACCCCTCCTGGCACAGCTGGCTCCGCTCTCCCAGGTAGTTCCCTTCACGGGACTTAGCTGGAGGAGTTTTCCAGAAGTGGTAACCAAGAAATACGGTGGGTGTTATGTGCTGTGTCTTCATTCTGGTGAGGAATTCTCAGAACCTCTTCAGGCACTTATTTTTCAGTTTCCTATGGGTTTTCTCCCCATCCATTTTCTTTTTGTTGCAATCATTATGTATTCTATCCAGTGCTTTGATAAAGGATTAGGAGAAAAGAAATCCCTTAATAACTGTGTATTTTAATGAAAAGATCCTGCCCTTCACAAGTATGAAACACTTAAAGTGAACTTACACAGGTGATGTTGGCTTTTGTTGTTATTCTCAGCCTACTGCAGCCAAAAATAGCAGCAGTTCCTTGATCTCTTCTCTTTGTAATCTGCTCTTCTGCCCAATTGCTCTTCCCATTAAGGACATTTCTCTAAAAGCAAGTCTAAATGTTTCCTCTCTTAGTTTCAGGCCATTGCTCCTTATTCTACCAGAAAGTATTTATATTCTGTGATCATTTCCCCCTTGAGTCTCTGTGTTTTCTAGGCTGTATAAATATCAGAAGCGACCACGCTGCAGGGTGTCGCTGCGTGTGCTGCGGTACACCCCTCCTCTAGATGGTTAGTATCATGCAGGGTGTAACACATGCTCCAAGGCAAGCACTATAGGTGTTCCGAGGCTTTTCAGGCTCTTACTTTCACTGAGCCCCATAAATGCTTGCACTTTGAGGAGCAGGATTTTTTTATGCTTGTCAGAAAAAAAAAAGTTCCATTTCAAAGTTTCACAAAGAAATAACAAACAAACAAACAAAACTCCAAAGCTCAGCATTTCTCTATTAGTCTAGTTTAGCAAGACAAAAATAACATCATCATTTGATGATGATTTGATTTGCAGCTGTGCCCCTGCAGGGTAACAGGGGAACAGAGATCCCCCTGCAGCCATGGAGGTGACGGTGGGGCAGAGATCCACCTGCAGCCATGGAGGTGACGGTGGGGCAGAGATCCACCTGCAGCCATGGAGGTGACGGTGGGGCAGAGATCCACCTGCAGCCATGGAGGTGACGGTGGGGCAGAGATACACCTGCAGCCATGGAGGGAACGGTGGGACAGAGATCCACCTGCAGCCCAGGGAGGACCTGATGCTGGAGCAGGTGGATGCACCCGAAGGAGGCTGTGACCCCATGGGAAGCCCGCGCTGGAGCAGGCTCCTGGCAGGACCTATGGCCCATAGAGAGAGGAGCCCAGGCTGGAGCAGGTTTGGTGGCAGGACTTGTGACCCCATGGGGGACCCACGCTGGAGCAGTCTGTGCCTGAAGGACTGCACCCCGTGGAAGGGACCCGCGCTGGAGTAGTTAATGGAGAACTGCAGCCCATGGGAAGGACCCACATTGGAGAAGTTCGTGGAGGACTGTCTCCTGTGGGAGGGTCCCCACGCTGGAGCAGGGGAAGGGTGTGAGGAGTCCTCCCCTGAGGAGGAAGGAGCAGCAGGGACAATGTGTGATGGACTGACCACAACCCCCATTCCCCTTCCTCCTGCACTGCTTGGGGAGAGGAGGTGGAGAAATCAAGAGTGAAGTTGAGCCCTGGAAGAAGGAAGGGGTTGGGGAAAGGTGTTTTAAGATTTAGTTTTTATTTCTCATTATCCTACTCTGATTTGATTGACAATAAATTAAAATATTTTTTCCAAAGTCGAGTCTGTTTTGCCCATGATGGTAACTGGTGAGTGATCTCCCTGTCCTTATCTTGACCCACGAGCCTTTCATTGTTTTCTCTCCCCTGTCCAGCTGAGGAGGGAGTGACAGAGTGGCTTTGGTGGGCACCTGGCATCCAGCCAGGGTCAACCCACCACAATGTATATTCACACCAGAGGAAAACCCTATGTGCTGTGTTGGAATTGGGGAAACATGAGCAAGTAAGTTTGTTTCTGTTTAAAACCTGAACTCGGGTAAATCATAAAAACTCACCCAATGTTGGCCAATCACTTCAGAAGAAAGTGTGTTGTTTCATTGTAGCTTTAGAAATCCTCCTGTGTGGCCAAGGGATGTTGGACAAATTAAGTGGCATAATATCTTTTGGGGGAAAACCACATTTCAAGAATCCCGTCATATAAGAAAACAATGTCCTTTGTCCTTTGTCTAAAAGTGTCTTCTGACATGTTTATTTTATTTCTTGTATTTCAGACATTTATATTTGAAAGATGCTACTCGAAGAACTGACCCTGTAAATGAGACTCCTCACTCCTAGGAAGGCCACCTGAAGATGTCCAGATGATTCCTTGAGCTTGCGTCTTCCACTAGAACCAGCACAGGACTCTATTTTTAGGACTTTAAATTGTCTTAAGCAGTACAGACTAGATTCTGTCACCACTAATTATGCAGACTGGTATATTACTTCATTTAAAAATTGGTTGTTTTTATTGGTGGTTTTCTCTAGTAGAAGGAAAGTAAAGAAAACTTTAAGTATAAGCCTATCTGTATACATAGGCAGGATCCACATCTCCACAACACGCTCTTAGTGAAGCTCATGCATCAAGGACTAAGAAGCCACCTAAGACATTTCTTTTCCGTCACCACCTAGTGAATAAGAACAGTGACGTGTTACATGAGTTTATAAATTTGCCTGTAACTAGACATGGTTTGTAACACAGAAGTTGCATCCAGGCTTTGAATGCCCTAAATTTGAGTTTCAGGATAGAAACAGGTTTGTGGCATCTTGAAGTACCTCGGGAAAGTTATCACGAGCAGACAGAGGAGTCACCCAGGTCAGCCAGCCTTCAGGACTCCACAGCTGCCACCCTGCCGGGGGATTTGGTCAACACAAGCCAGTTCTGTAGTATTGCCTGGATCAATACGTACCAAGGCCATCTCCTGCTAACCATCCTGTTGCATCTCACGCTCTGAATATGAGACTCAAAATGTGCCTCCCTGTGAGTGCTTCCATGCAGCCAGGGCTGTTTCTCGCACCAGGGAGCTGTGCAGCGTTGCAGGCTTTCTTCTGGTGTGCGACCTAAGCCATCCCACGCATCTGCTCAGCACATCGTGACAAAATAATGTCTTAGCTAGTAAATAATCTCATAGCTTTGCTCTTTTATCTGCTCACCCTGACGTGCTATCCATCCAAGACAACTGTGGAACAGTTTCTTACACAATGAACCTTCCTTTTTGCCTTCCTTCAAAATCTCCTCTACCCTTAGGCACGCCAGCATCGTTAACTGCTTTCTGTAGCTTTCCTGTATCATATGGGTTTACACTGCTTTCTCTCTGCTGGTAAATCCTTTGAAGCAGAAGTGGCCCCAAGCCTGGCACAGATCTGGAAGGGTTCATTCTGCCCTACGCAGATAATGCAGAATGCTGAATGCATGCTTTCAATCGGGGCGGTGCCCAGCCACCAGCAATGGCTATCCATTTCTAAACGAATATTGCCGAGCTGCTGCAGCCACTGGTTATTGTCACAGTGAGTCGAGTCCTTTCCTGTCCCATAACGTTGCCGCCAAGTTGGCAGAGAGCCACAGGTTTGAAGGACACGCGCAGACGGCTGTACCCTTACCCGTACAACATTATTTTCAATATGTTTTAGTTCTTCTACGGAAATGAGCGGCTCAAGATGACTTGCCAGATAACTGACCTGCAGAAATCTTAATACCAGCTCTCTGCCCCTTTTTAGGACATTTAAAAATAAATATTTCTTATATGTATGCTGCTGTATGCAAAAAATCTCGCACTGACTCTGGATTTCAGTTCGCCTTTTTGTCGGAATAATTAATAAGCAATTCCCTATTGCATAGACTTGTTGTACTCCAAGAAAAGTGTTAAATACTCACACACCTAGCAGCAAGTTATTAAAATTATCCTAATATGGAATAAATTAGGATTCAGTCCCACAATTTAAGTATAAAAAGGACTTCTTGCAGTTCACACATGGATTTTCTTCCCAACGCCGTTTGTTATGAACAGCTTCTGAATTGTTATTTTAAATGACCCCCTAGGGATACTCAGATGTCTGATGGGGAGGCAAATAAATTTACCTCTTTTATCCTCGTAGTCATACCAGCTCACAGAGAATATGTATTATTACTTCTATATTGAAATAACATGTTGAATTAATTCCTGGCTTTTACTACACTGCACATTTATACACCTTTCAGCTGCATATTTCTGATAAACACGGAGTACTGGGGTACCAGGACGGTTACAATGCAATTAAATAAGTTCTGCATGGCAAATCAACTACATCTGATCAAATAAAGTTAATTTTTGGAGTTGTCATTGGAAGATGGTTTTAAGGATTGGGGTTATTTTCGTGTAATGTTAATGATCACTTTTTTCCAAGTCAGTCTGGGCCCCAACATAATTCAAGAGGCATGTGTAGGTCAACCGAGCAGCCAGAACCCTACCTGCTAGCTAAGGCAGGAACTTCAAGTGAGGTTCGTTAATATGAAAGTTACTGGTCTTAAGATCTAATTTCTGTCAATACAGGAAATAATTTAAACCTAAGAACTTAAAAGGTTAGTACCTAAAAAGGCTACTGGATGACTGAACTACATACAACTGATATATATAGTTTAACAGAGGTTTAGCGCAAGCCACCTGTGTGTGTGTCTCTTTCTGAGATCTCTGGGTTTGAGTTTCGTGAAAGTGAGACTTCGAATGAACTCCGTGGGTTTGCACGTCCACACTCAAAACCCCTCATGATTGAAAATGAAGATTCATTTGTTCATTTCCTGGTTTAAATTGCAACCAACCGTCCCTCTCATCATTCAGCCTCGTCCTAATGCCGAACAGAACACACGCAAGGAGAGAACGTGAGACTCAGTACAAACCAAACGGCACAAATGGCGGTGTACGTCTGCGCAGTGCCACTGCTTTAGACAAATGCCACCTGAACATCCTACAGTCTCTGCAGCTGCTTTCTACAGGACACGTTTCTGAAGGCACTCAGCAGCAGCTGCCTGCTGTGTTCAACATGGAACATCTGGAGATCACATCTTCAGCAACTGGTGACGCTGGAAGTGCAGCGAAGCATCGCCAGGTTCATCCTCGCTTGCACTGTGCTTTGTTAGTTGACACAATTCTTTGTTTTCCTTCTGTCACTTTGTCTGATGCTTTTTGTGACATTAATGGTGACTTCTTTCGCAGCCATTTTCTGTGTGTTCCTTTTGCTCTGTGAAAGTTTTAAACAGCACAGTGAGTTCTACACTGACAGCACAGACACTCATTGACAGTTGCCTCCTCCTTTGTGGGAACAGTTCTACTTAAAACCAGCACGCCTCCAGCACTCTTCCCACAGCACTGTGGTGTGGAACAACTTCCATTCAGCATGGATGCAAGCACTGGGATTTGCATGTGACTAGCCTGAGACATAATTTTCTCGACTTTCTTTTGTTTCTTAAGTGAAAATAAGTTTTCAAAATAACTCTGCCTGCATATAAGACCCGAGTCCAATATACACCTGTCAGAGCTTCATCAGATTATCTCCAAATATTCAAAAAAGTCAGCCTGAGGCATGCAAGTGCACCCCTAATTTAAATTTATCCACTTCCATCTCCTAGTCTTTCTGCTTGTTGCCATAAGCAATGCACTACACTGCACACTAAACCGGATAGGTCTGGCAGGGGACACTGATAGAGACACGGAGCTGAGTTAGGTGGGTTTGATTATCAGTGTTTCATGAGACAATTAGTAAGTGTAAAGAACACCGAGTAAATTAGGCATCATTCACACAGTAATAACGGCAGGTGGAATGGTGTCTGCTAAACTTCTGCTGGTAGGAGTGGAAGGTTCATGTTTATCTGAGGGCAAAGACTGGCCATCCCGTTTGCCGGTGAAGTGCAGCCTGGATGCACCTGCTCCTTTGCTATTGACCCCCCAATGCTCCTGTTCACACAAGGACTCTCCAAGGTCTACACAAGAAAAATGAAACCAGGTTATTGTCAGTCCGTGACATCATCCGCATACCGCCTTTGCTTTTGGGGTGCTTGACCACTATATCGCATCCAGTGGCATTAGGACCTTTCAGCAGCAGCATCTTTTACTTCCAGCTTGTTTTGACATGACCCTCACGAGAGGATACTAAAATTTCCCGGACACAGCCTGTGTCAAACCCTTTCCCTTTCAGCACCGCTAACTACCCCGTCATGATGGCAGGGTTAAGGCAGTAGGATATTTTAGAGCTTGATGCCTGAGAAAAGGGGAAAAACAGAGCTTCAGAATGGCAAACCAAACCTGGAGCCTAACATAGATACTGCACCTGGTATAGGTATAGATTACTAATGTAAGTGTCCTACTTACCATCAGAAATGTCCTTAGCACTGGGTTGCAATGTACAGGTATAGATTACTGAACATCTCAGCTTGAAAAAGGCAAGAGGATACCTTCAAAGCCCCAGGGCCTCAGGGCAGGAACCCACACGGCATTGAGTAGTCCCATTGCAGCCAACACTCACATTATTACTATGTTGTGGGCATTTGCCCACACTTCCTGACAAGTCTAAATACACAAGTAATTTTTGAGTCACTTAAAAAATTAGGCAAACAATCGCCTCCAACAATGTCAGGTATACCCTATAATTCTCAGGTGTGGCCAAGTCTTTTTCAAATTGGATTAATAGTTATGCTGGTTATGTTCAGCCACATCCAACCTGACAAATTCCTTTTTCTCCGTGGGCTAGTGGCTGTGACAGGCGTTTACGCTTTTCATTTACAGCAAACCCGTTGCTCTAGATGTCGTGCTGCTGTAGAATGTGCCCCTATACACCTGGGGCTGCAGGATCCCGTGGAAGGATCCAGCAGGATCCATGTCACCAGGGAATCACAGAATCATAGAGGTTGGCAAAGACCAACTCCAACCATCAACCCAACACCACCCAACCCACTAACCCATGTCCCTCAGCACCACATCTGCACATTTCTTGACCCCCTCCAGGGATGGTGACTCCACCACTTCCCAATCTTTCTGTACTACAGCACTACAGAAGATAGTGAAGGTACCAAATAAATGTACCAACGTGTTGTTTGTTAGCAAATGCAAGGTGAAGTTCAACCCAAATTCCCTTTTCCATTTGCTCACTCCCCCTGGGTTTAAATTTGCCTCTCTCAAGGATGTGACTCCTCAGAGGTTACAGTTTCTTACAGGGTGGCTGTAGCGGTTCCACCACACACCGTGCTGAGAGGTCTTCCCGTCTGAGAAACCGAGGAAGCAGGAAACCAACTGGAGGGTTTGTATTCCTTTAATCTGCAGCTCAGCAGCTGCTACACAAACAGGGCAGTGGGTGGACACCTGGGAGAGACAGGCAGTAGGCAGCTCGAACAGGAGGAGTTTGGGCTTTGGTTTACCCCCAAAGCCTCGGGTGTTCGTACATCGCTGTTACACTGAGTTATCCTTCTGCAAAGTATACAAGAGGTGATGTGGAGGATTTGATCCAAAGTCTACTGTAGTTACTGAAAAGACTCCTGTTGACTTTTCCAGGCTTTGCATCCAGCCTCGAATGAACCAGAGTTTGTGCAGCGCACACAACTGAAGAAAAGCAGCAATTAAGGAAAATCACATTCCCTTTCAAATAATTAATTTAAACAATTTGTACAATAGATGCCACAGGTGGGCTGAGAAAGAAAATAAGCGGAGGGGTTTTTTGCTGTGACAAATGTTTGTGTTACTCTGATTGCCAAATAAGAGATCAATTCTGGGGCCACTCGGGCATGAGGCATTGGCAGAAGCACTAGGGTCAGTCATGCTGTGGCCGTGGCGCAGCCGTTTTCTCCTATCCCAAGGCATTAAATACAGTTTGACTGCAGTGAGGAAGATGATTGTCACAAAAATAAGTTTGACCTGGTTGAGGGTAATGCTGAGCATCAGGGAACACAATGATACTCTTACCTCTGCTGCTCTGAAGCCGTTCTGTCTCTGCGTTGTAGCTCCCGCGCCATGGACCGTGGGGTTCGCACACTGGGGACCACCATTGTTCCTCTTCTCCGTGTTCAGCGTTCCAGCTGCGGCTGATGCTGCAGTTACACCTGTCTGAGCTGATTTTCCATCCTCCAGAACACCTAGTAGGGACACACACAACTGGTGATGGATACTGAGGAGCAGTTCACAACGGCAGCTCTGGCTTCCCTCTGTATCTCCACTTTTTTGCGATAGCGCAAGTTATGGAAGGTGTTGTACAGTACTACAGTGAGAGTGGTCTACTGCTTTTGCCCCCTTTATCTGCACACTTTCCGTTGTTTGCTCTTCCTCCTGTAGCCCACTGCTCTTTGAAACACTGGCCCAGAAAACGTGGAAAACCTCTTACTGAGTGCAGCATGCGTCAGCAGCATTTGGCCACCTGCAGATCTTTATCGGCTTCTCCACAGCTGCTTGCATGGCCAAGGGTTTAACTAAGGACCCAAAGGGGCTCCCCTTAAATCCATCTCAGTGCTGGTAAATGAAGGGGTTAGATGTGAGCAACACAGATGAGATTGATGTGGATGGAGAGGTTGCCCTATTTATGGCCTTGAAATTTTTTTTTTTAATCAGAAGTTGAGAGAAGAAATTCAGGAGAAATATATTTCATACTGTTTTGACTGTCAGTAAGAAAATAAATTAATAATTTGCTTCCTGCTCTAGCTGCGTGGATAAGACATGCATTGTACAGTACGATATTAGCCAGCCTAAAACAATTTTTTCTTTTTATTGCATTAACAAAAATCACTTGTCATTTATGGTGAGCGCAGAGCATTAAGCATCTGGTTGCAACACTGGGTCTCAAATCCAAACACAAAGAGCAAGTGGGATGGACGAGTGTAGCTCTTAATTTTATTTTTGGGAAAGCTCATTTACAACAAGCTTTATGCTCAAACAGAAAAGAACCCCATATTTACTGATAATGCAGGCATCAAAACCGGAGCAAGAAGCAAGGATCCACAGACACTAAGGGCAAAAGAAATACGAGGAAAATTAATGACAATTCATTGCTACTTGAAGTGTGTGTTGTGTCATCAAAACCTCCTGCTGTGAACCCGATGGGAAGTCCAGCACAGTACTGGGGGCATTAAAAAGGAAGCTAAGTCCTGAATTCTTTGCCAGAAATCTGTAAGAAAAGCTGCTTTATCAGCAGAAAGCAACATCAGTTGCAAAGGCAATGACTGAAACTAATAAAGCTTCACCTGAATATTCAAAGTCTTGATATTGAAAATATTTAAAGCTGTGTGAGACATCAGAAGTCTAAATACAAACTGGTCACTGCATTTCCCTGAGCAGTCAGAAGATGGTGTTAGAGTTTTCCTACGACTCCAACTTGTGGTGGTGGTCACTAAGAATAGTGCTGAATCATCTGCTTTTTGGTAGGGAAACACTCGAGTTGGAACTTGAAAATACTACATTAGAGTTTATTTTAAAAACCCTAAAAAATACTTTGGTCTTCAGAAGGTGCCTTTTCTGCCAGATATAAAAACTAATGTCGCTCTCCCATCTAAACCTACGGTCAACTTATGATGAGAGTTGAACCTCACCTCTCCTGCACCTCCTGCGAGTCCATACCCACCCGTGGCTTTGCTCTTATCTCTTCCCACTGCTCCACAGTGCCAGATGAGAGGCAGAAAGATGACTCGGTGCAGAACAGTCAGTGGCACAGAGTGATTCAACAGACAAAACCTCTTGTCAGGAAGGGAGATGGAGAGGCAATTAGCCGCGGGTGAGTCAGGAGTCACCCCGCACTCCTGCGCCTTGCAGTGGGGCTGTGAGAACAAGCTTGAGCACAGCTTAGAACAGGCAAAATGCTCTAGGCGTTATGTACTAATTCCATTAATTGAATCTTTTCAAGCATACACAAATGATGAGTTTTTCCTTCTGCGGCGTCATCCTACTAAGCTACTTTCCACCATGTGTCCCTTTGGCCACCTGGCCTCTAAGTAAGCTGTCTGGAGAAGGAGCTGTCAGCTGAAGAGCTGCTTTGTTCAAGCACAATTGTTCACGTAGCAGATTGTGTCGCATCTTTCGGTGTCTCAGAACAATTTTTCTTCCATCAATCCATTTCTGGGGGATGATCGAAAATCTCAGTCTTGAGAACGGTACATTTGGTTCATTTTTTGTCTCCTGTTAGTTTGCAGCCTGAGCATCCTTATCGCATCCTGCATTGCAGGGCTGAGACATTTTTGGCAGTACTTGTCAAAAATGAACCAGTTATCAGCATCTGAGCTTCCCACTATCACTCCCACTACATTTTTATATGGGTGACATAGTGGTCACCAATACTACGGTATCCTAGCAGTGCAAAAAGCTTTTTTATTTTATTCTGAAATATGTTTGCTATTCTGAAGTTAGGAAGCTTCTAGATTTCTTTTGTGTTGGCAAACAGGTGATTTAGAGAGTGGGTAACAGCTTAAAAGCTGGTTTGCTCTTTATGTATGAGCACCGAGCAGAAATTACAGTGAGAATGCCTGAGCAGCGGGAGCAAGAGCACAAGATTTGTTGGCAATTCATAACCTGACACCTATTTGACAGACTAGATATATAACACAAAATGCTGACTGCAAAACAAAGATGATGTTAAAGAAAAGAGTAGGAACATTTTAAATAACAAATATTTGGGGTTTGCCACGCCACCCGAAAAATAACCTTTTGGGTCTTTCACTGTAGAGCTTCAGTAGGAGTTTAAATAAATGGGTTCAGCAGTGTTGCTTTCATTGTCGTGTTCTCTGCCAGGACAAACCCTGCCAAAAGTCTGTGGGCCTCCTGAGGCCAGGGGCAACAGCAGATCCCATCACAACGCTCTGTCAAAGTCATGTCTTTTATTTTTTAATGAACTGGCAAGCCTAGAATGTTCTTATGGCTCCATTCCCAAACCCCGAGTTTCTGGGTGACCATTGAACCCCCACCAATGGGACGGTGACCTTTCCCTTAGGAATGGCAGTCATGGGCTGGGGGACTGCCAGGCTGTTCCCGTTGTGGGGAGGGATGGATGGCGAGAGGCAGGTATTTCATTGCATGTCATCGGGCTTCTTTGTAAAGTTCTCTCTCAGTGGATGTGGGGAGAATACCCAAGGAGCAGCCCCATTGCTCACAAATCCAAGTCTACTTTTCCAGCAAGAAATACGATTGAAAGAATTTGCTCTCCCATGGCAATGCTTCCCTCTCATCTTCCAACGGCTTGCTAGGCTGCGCAGGCGAGCTAACTCTTGCATTTCTTACCAGTCCAAAATAAATCCTTTACACTGCAGTTTGACAAATGGCTTTTTCAGCAGCACCAGGGGAAAAAAAAAAAGGTTATTTTAAGCTGAAATCAATGCCCAGACTTTATTCATCACCCACCGATGCAAGCAGTCGGGGTGGCCCAAGGCGGGAGGTAGGACAGGAACTGAACCCAGCAGCAGGAAGCAGCTCCCGTCGGTGCGCTACCCAACGAACCAAACCCAAACCAAACCCCGATCACCCAGCTACACTTGTTCTTCTCATTGGGTTGCCTTGCTGAGCTGTCTAAATCCTCTGGAGATATATTCATGTTGCTTCCAACTACCCCTACATCAGGGGACATAGGTTTGTTTCACCCATTTAGCCTGGACTCGCTGAGGATTCCCCTTGTGTTCCAGGAAAACCCGTGTCCCGAAGATTTCTAAGGAAGTTGCTGGCCCAGAGGAGGATGTGATTTGACTGACTGATTACAAATAACCTACACAAAGGAACTTTATTTCTAAAATCTCTTTCACTAAGAAATCTGATGACTTAGACCAAATGATGACAGTTCAAATAATCTTTTGCTTTGTGCATTTTCACAGTCAAAATTTGAATAGATTTTGAAAAAACAAATTTGCCCAAGTTTTTTTTTTTCTACTAAAATGTTGGCATTAAATTACTGCCTTTTGTTCAAAACCCCAAAATACAGAAGTTTTGGAAAATTTGGGTATGGACAAAAATCGACTAGAGTTATTGAATTTTACAAATCAAAACTAAAAATTGGTCCCTAGGATATTTGGGTATGTTTTGTCTGTTTCACAATTCAAAAGAAGTGCATTTAAAACCAGTTCTACAATTACATCAATACAGAATGCTCAGAAAGCTACCTAAAATCCGAGGTGTCTCAATACAAGTATAAAGACCAGCAAGACAGAACAAATCTGTCTGAAATATGTCTCCTATGTGGACAACAGTGGGCATATTAAAAGTAATGTAAACTCCTAGAAGAGGACAATGAGAATACAACATGACAATTGTCACTACTAACACCAAAATAAAGGCACTGGTGTTTTTAAGTAGCTCATATAAAGAGTATAAATAAAATTAACTCTCCGAGAACTGCTGCTGCTCGTAATTAATAGTTGATCCTAATGTTGAATATTCAGACTGCCAATAAGACATGAAGTTTTTCCAGTCTTTCTGGGATAACCTCCTACTCTCTCTGCTGTAAGCATCATGGAAAATTCAGCGTGCCCAAGCGAACGTCAACATTAGTTTCTGGAAGGAAGACTCGGAATGCTTCAATGCTTCTGTTACCATAATTCTCTAAAATTGTCTTTATTAGTGAACCATAGTTATTATCATCACGATTCTTTGTGTTTCAGACTATCATGCATTGCATACCTGTCGTGTATCAATCACAGGGAGGACACAACCATTTTGCAAAGACAACAGAAGTTTTCTTCATAACAGAACTGTAGGCAGCCTGTTCGAAGCTGTTCTTCAGTTCCTGAACGCCACTTGGAAATCTGATGCAAATTCACCCATGCCTTCGGAAAAAATCCCTCCCTGCTGCCCTTCTTTCTCTGCTGGCTGTAACACACTTACGCCCTAACTTCTCTCTCCCAACATCTCCCTCTGCACCTCACTTATCTTCCTGGAAGGCTGCACTTCACTTCTCTTCTTAGAGTCACCCAGTCCTGTCTCCCACCACATCCTACAAGACCCCTTAATCTCTGCTACCATGTGTTCTTTTGCCTACAAGCCAAATACTTTTTAAATTTCAATGAGTTTTCAGAAATTCCCAGACAGCAGCATCCCACAACTGTGAAAAATTAAAGTAAGATGCAATGTACAGAGAGGATTCACTTACATACCACCAAAAAGTGACTTACATAATACTAAGGCCATCTCTGCAACATTTATTTTCTGATAACACAAGATACTTTAAAGCCATTTATTAACAATATTAAACTACGTAAGTCCATAATATTTCAGACATTTTATATTTTAGGAGATATATACTTAAAATTGTGCTCAAAAAGTTGTTCACAGACTTGCAAGCTTATATGCATTCAAAATAAAGCATGCTTAAATAATTTTGTAACTCTTTAAAACCATTTAAATGGGTAAGGAACAGGCTAAGAAAAATTTAAAAATAATAATTTTAGTAATATAGGGTGTTCATCACAAAGAAGTCAAAGAAAATGTTGAACATGGAATGGAGATTTTAGACATGTATTTCTGATTTTTTTCTCTCATATAATGACAACACTAGTGATAACAAACCCAACCACAGGAAACTTCTCAAACCACAAGTGGCACAAAGGTAGATCTGCCTGGATCAATTTTGCATACACCTTGCTGAAAGAGCAGCATCTCAGTAAGACCCAAAACTGAAATGAAAATTTCTGTGACTAAAAAAAAAATTAGCAATGCTGTAATAGCTAATGCTGGCAAGAAATTCCAGAGGGGTATTGTCATGGGTTAAGTAGAGAAAGTTAATTTTTTTTCTTTTCCTCATAAATAGCTAGCAAGAGTACCACATTGTATATTTGTATATAGTATTATTTTCAATATTATTGTAGTTTAGTTTTGTAGTATAGTTAGTAAATTGTCCTTATCTCAGCCCACGAGTCCTTTTTTTCCTTTACCCCAAAAACTGGGATACACAGTTAGCAAAAGCCACTTGGCTAGTCAACACTAGAGGATCTGCCAATCGGGCTGGTTCTGTCCAGTCAGAACCTTTTCAATTTACCTCTTTCTCTCCCCTAGAATTGGGTGGGGGTGGGGACTGTGTGAGCGGGCATGTGGGGTTTGGCCCCCAGCCTGCCACAGGTATGAAGCCTCGGAGTACATGAATTCTGACCCAAATATGCTGTAGATGCGACCCAGTACAGTGGACCCCATGCCATCACATGATCTGCTATTGAATAACAAGATGTATTTGTTTAAAGTGAGTAGCTGCTGAGTAGGGTGCTAGATTTGTGTCTTTGGAATTGACTAAGAACAAATGGATAGGTTCAATTTTCTGGTTCAGTAACACCCTTCTTTATTTATCGTGGCTGTTATCTCATGAAGAATGCATAAGATGGTATTTTATAAAATGCCTGCATTGTAAGATCCTGCACTGTAAAAATGGTCTCTGGGAAAACTCACAGCAAAGAGGAATCATAGAGTCATGGTTTGGGTTGGAGTGAACAATGTTATCGCAACACGCAGCCGTTTTCAGAGGAAATACGTGTTTGCTACCATCACTGAGCTTCTTGCCTTTAATGCTACAGAGTGCTAAGTATAGAGAGCGCTGAAATACCTCTTTTCTAGACGTGTTTTCCTGATTGGAAACGATTCATGTTTGGGAAAATGATGCGTCTGCAGGTCTGAGTGCCGGTATGTACTGCTGCTGCGGAGATACACCATAGCCTGGATGCCAGCAAAACAGCCGAGGCTGAGACAAAAGTCAAGTTTAATTCATTTCCTCCAAAGCAGAAGCCTCAGGGATGAGGCCAGATGCTCAAGAAAATGGAAATAGTTTTTTTTTTTCCTAACAAGGAAGAATTTAGAAACTTTCAGCCATAGCAGAGAAGGGGGTTGTAAGGCAGGATGAAGGATCCAGAAGATGTGCAGAGGGAGGGGCTGCTGCGGCAGGGAAATGTCATCAGAAACATTGTTCTGTATTTATCGAATCAGCAAATATAATAATGCAATAAATTTACTGCCCAGACATCCAGAGAATCCAGGATTATTTATCTGGACTCTAATGCCATACAAATTTTACATGGCGAAGCGAAGCAAAGCAAAAGCAATGTATCTTCATCTTCCATGCATTCGGCAGCAGCCATCGGAATTCTGTGGAGTCCTTTTAGAGACGCCACCAAAATGTTTCCTCCACAGGCTGGGGACAAGGCAGGGGAAGGAGATCTCTTCCCCCTGCACACACAGCAGGTCCCTCCGAAGCTGTCGTGACCCAGGCAGGGCTGAGCTGTGCCAGGCGTGGGGACGCAGCGGGGAGCTGTGTGCTCTCCTCCCACCTTCCCTGGGACGCTTGTTTGAACCGAGCTTGCCCTCCAGCATGAACAGCCTCTTCGTTCTCCATTTAGAAGGGATCTGCTTTACTTTCAGCGCGAAGGGAAGCGGGTGATAAATAAGAGGAAATTCTGTATTTGTGCCAGACAACGGGGCTCAGCTGATAGCTAACTCAGCCTCTCGGATCCACATCTGGCCGTGATTTTGTCCCATTCGGGAGCCTTATGGAATGATGTTCCTTTGTAAGATCACGGTATTAAATGTCAAATTCCGTACAGAAAGAGCTGGCTCACAATGAATGTATTGAATGCTTTGAAATTACTTTATGCACATTGGAGTCGGCAGGTTTGCTCGGTGTCCTACCTCCTGCCGCTTCATTTCTGAGCAGAAAACCAACAAGAGTCGTAGAGATTTCTGTAGTTCAAAACTTCTTGCCATTCTGAAATGAGGCAAGAGGCTCCTCTTTGTCAGATAAAAGGAACTTCTGAAAGCTTTTAAAAGTGGAATTTGCCATGCACATGCATAAAGAAGCATATGATGAATAGCTCTGAAAGTCTGACCAGATTTATTACTGTAATGTGAAGATTTCTACTAGAGAGTATTCAAGGATTCTAGCAGACAAGTAGAATACAAAAAGGGCATCAATATTCTCTGCATGGCCTAATTTCCCAGGTACAGGCAGATGCTAAACCTTTGCATATTGATATATTTTGATTTCAAAGCATGATAGAGAATCATGGTGCGACTATCTTGTAAACAAACCTAACAGGGTTGCAACCACACCTATGAAATGCAAGGTGACTATAAAATTTGTATTTATTCCAAATAGAAAAAGCACAAGGCAACACACCTTTGCAATGTGTGACCATGCCAAAGCTCAAGACAAAGGATGCTACCTGGAAACCAGACTCCAGAAGCAGAATAAGGGGGAATTGCTCTGACCGTGAAGGGAAGATAGGAAACACGAACTGGAAGTAATTATAGTCAGGGTGCTAGGGAAGGACTTAACGGCAGAAAAACAACAGCCTTTGATGGATGAAGTTACACATTTTAATAACTGGAACATGACAGACCTGGATTTTCACTATAGTGTGGGATAAGAATTGGCAACATTCTGGAAGACGTTGAAAGCTGAGTACTTTTCATGCCTGTGAAAATCACAGGATGGAACAGAAACAGATCACTCATTCCTCCAAAGTGAAAAACTACCATACAAATAGCAAACCTCTATTTTTTTCATAATACTGCATTTTAGAAGGACAGGCGGTGCAGGATTCTGCTTCTCCCCATGCAAAGACATGGGCTGTGTTTCGGGACTGCCCATGGAAAATTCACCTTAAAAATTATACGCTCGCTCCCTGCCCCTCACACCACAGGTGTCCAAACTACGTCGAGTCAGCCCGGTGTCCAAAGGTGCTTGCTTTTGGCTCAGTTCCTGTCTGACCCTTTCCTAAAAACACCAAGAATTTCCCATTACAGGAGAGGACTGTGCGAGATGGCAGACAAGCAGCAGACTGCCGGCCTTCTCTCCATCATCCTTCCCAGAATTGTCCCTGCTCTCTCCAGTGACAGGTTGGTTTGGGTTTGTAGATGTTCCCATAGTCCTTTCTTCTCCTCCATGTGGTCTTTCCTTCTCCTTAGGGATGTGGTAATGAAACATCGTTCATTATGTCTTAGATTAATTTCCAACACCGAAACAGAAAGTATTTTCCTCATTCTCATCACCTAGCTAATCACACATGGAATTTTAAGATGCGTGGATAGGATCATTTCAATTCATCATACTGAGGAGCAGCAACAATATTTAGGCAGACTAAACAGAAATCCTTATGAAAAGGATCCAAATGTCCATGAAACTTGAGTTGAAACGACTCTTCAGTTTTGCTCACCAAGGTTCAGCAGCTGGAAATTGAAGCTAAATCATGGAATCACAGAACCATAGAGGTTGACAAAGTCCTCAAAGGTCATCAGGTCCAGCCGTCAACCCAACCCCACCCAACCCACTAACCCATGTCCCCAAGCACCACATCCACACGTTTCTTGACCCCTCCAGGGATGGTGACTCCACCACTGCCCTGGGCAGCCTGTTCCAATGCCTGAGCACTCTTGCAGTGAAGAATTTTTTTCTAATATCTTCTAATAAAGGTTCCAGGTAAGACATTAGACATGTATTTTAACAATGAGTGGTTACTGGACTAATTGACAAAGGCTTAGGCAAATGCCGGCCACTGGAAAGCTGTAAATTAAGTCTGAATGTCCCAAAGAAATGCTCCATATGGGAATTCATTGAGGAAAGTCCAGTGTATGGCCAGATGACATATCCAGCGTACAGCCTACGAATATATGAAGGGATACTGATGACTAAACGGGCTGACAGTGTGACTGCAGCCGTAAAACGCTTTGGCTGAAGTTACCTGTATGCATTACTCATTCTAAAACGAGGGCAGTAGCTGTGTTAAAATCTCATGTCGTCAGCTGTTAACGATCTACTAGATAAATCTATGATTTTTTTTTTCCTCTGTTCCCCAGACGGTGTAAACCCTCAGAAAGCACTCAGGCACCAGCTTCGTGCAAGTGGCAGGAATTCATCCTTTTAGTTCTGCAAGAGCTTGAAACAATTCTGATGGTCCACCTGGGAAATACTAGCACTTTACAAGAATGAAATTGCAGCGTGAGGACAACATCCAGATGAAATGTAGAGAGACAGAAACACAACCACATGCATTGCTAGGAAACTGGTAAAAAAAAATAAAATCAGTCCGTCAGTAGAAGGACTGGCTGATTATTTTGCTCTTCAGTAGCTAGCATCCACCCGAACAGGCGATGCTGAATCCCTGATCTTCCAGGAGGAATGAGAGGCTCAACATTACTTCTTTTTCATCAGCTGCTTAAAATTTAAGGCTCGGTCAAGCAAACAGCAATGCAGAATCAATTGGGAGGGCTTTGGTGGATTCAGGAAAACCTGAAAATGGGAAAATCCTGCCTTGCAGCCTGCAGCTGCCCGTGCTAATTGGTAAACCTTCGCTCCCCCATTTACCTGTTTGTGTGACTTTTAACCTGTATTATTTTTCCTAAACAGAAAAGAAGAGGCAGTGTGACAGTCTAGGGAAGTATTTATGGATGGACTCATTAGATAATA
>WKFP01014259.1:377123-396497 GCA_011057875.1 Pterocles orientalis
GCTCCCCGCGGGGAGAGGGCGGCCGGCAGCGGACACACGCCGCGGGCTGGCGGCTTTCCCTCCTCGCTAGGCTGGGGATTTGTACAGAGAGGATTTATACACGGGGCAGTACGTGCCAGCCCACCATTGTGCAGCAGAGCTCCTGGCCTGGTTTAATTGATGCACCTTTATTTATGGTCTTGTGCCCCATTTCATGAAGCCATCTGCCCCCTCTTGGTTCAGCTGCTGCCACCTCTGGCATCAGCTGCTTTGCTGCTGGGCTGCTGGGAACAGAAGATACAATACTGGGTGCTCAGCTCCAGAGAAAATTCCCCTCTCTTCCTCTCGGATACACACTTTGGGAAGCAGCTGGGAACATGAGATTCCTGCAAAACAAGCTATAATTTATGGCATTGAGAGTAGTGTAAATGACAGACCCGCGTATCCGACACCGTTTTGACTCATGGTGATGGTGGTTGTCGTTTGTATCGCAACGGCTGCTTCCCCATCAGGGCTGGACCAAGCCCCATCAACACTGGGCACTGTGGGGTCATATGATGGGAGGGACGCTTCATCCCAAATGAATGTTTCTCTCCGTTTTGCAGTAGAGAAGCAGGTGTGCCTCTTTCCCCTAAGACAACCTAGGGGGATACAGAAGCCATGGGTACTGCAGTCCATGCCGTCCGTGGCTAAAAAGGATATATCCAGTGAAATCGGGGGAAGCGCAGCCTGCCTGGTGGTGTCAGAATTGCAAGTAGAAGCACAAACTCTCTAGAGCTAAAATGTCTTGTTCCTAAAGGCTGGTAGAAGATCTTGAAGAGGAGCCAAGAGGCCTTAGCTTTGCATCCCAGCCGGTAGGTTCCACGTTCTGGTTCCGAAGTGATTCAGGTTGGAGAGTGCTGCCCGGGCTGCTGAATCACCCACCATCTTCCTGAAGGAGATGACTATTGAGAGGTTTCTAAGCAGCTTCTCGGCCAAATACTGACTCACAACAACCTTACTTTCCTACTGAGATCTGCTGAGATCCCTCACAACACAGGAGTGCTGCTGACATCTATTGCCCATGTACCAAGGTCCCCGTATCAGCAGGGCAACGATCTGAGAGGATGCAGCTACACTTTCATCACTGTGGTAATGTTTCTGTTGATTAATAAGACTTTTTTTTAAAATAAAAAGAGGGTTTCAACAGAGATTTTATTTCAGTCAGGCTGCCCCAGCAGCGGAGAGTCCCCAGGGCAACGGAGTATCACAGTGTCTGAAAGCCATCAGAGAGGTCCAACACACATCCCGCTTCCCGGGCATTGTGTGTGCCCCAGGGAGTCTTTATTTCATTTCATTTTAACTTAAAAGTTGGAAGGGCCCTGCCAGGATGCTGGCTCCTTGTACACGTACTTTCACATCGCTTAGATTTCAGTTCTAGCTGCACTTGCAGGAACTTCATCTTCTGACCTGTTTTTTTCCTAGCACAGTTTTCAAACCCTTGAAAAGCCACTGGCAAGAGAACAACAAAAGCCTGCTCTGTCTTTTCTGTTGTTACCACCACCAGAGAGGAGCTAGACTGTAAATGTAAAGGTGGTTCGTAAAGCGTTCTGCTGAACCCTCTTCATTTTCCTTGAGCCCTACAGAGCTCTCTGCTTTGCAGATGTATTCTGCATCAACTTTCAAATTTCCACTTTTGGTGGAACATGGAGCAAATTACTGTAGAAAGTAATAATATAAATATGACTGCTTTCATATTTAAGCAGCTGGTGTCATTTTTGATTGGTTTATTGGACAACCTGATGATTTTCACTCTCGAATACTAAGGCTCGACAAGGTCCAAATGAATTTTTAAAATCCTGCAAAAATAAAAATGTTTGCATGACTAATGCAAACAAAATGCATTTGTTAGCTCTAGTAAGTAAATGCTTTCATTTTATTTTCATCAATTCCTAGTGGAGCTGAGAACCACTTTTTGAAACTGGATTTCCTTTCCGCACCTAACAGAATTTTTATTCTTTGCTGTGTTTTAAATTGAAGAGTGTAAGAGAAAAGCAGAGGTTTGTATCTTTTGTTAGAGTCAAACGCAATCAATTTTGTATCAAAATAAATTCTGATTAATTAGGAAAATTACTTCTCACTAGCAATTTTCATGTACCTGCACCTTTCTTTGCTAAAGAGCAAACTCTGAGGTCCGGAGCAGTCGGAATGCCTGTGGCAATGGATGACATTGTTCTTTGCATTAACACAGCAATGGTGCAACACAAGAATATGAATATGATAATATTAATTTTGCGCTGGGAATCATACTGGGAAAGAAAATGGTCAAAAAAGAAAATCGGTCTCAGAAACACAGAAAATACCCAGAATCAGACGAATCCTTGGCCAGAGTCCATCTCCTCCAGCGCTGCAATCAGCTGGGAGCTAATCTGCCGGTGGAGCTGGGCAGGAAGAGGCTGGCGGCAATGTGTGAGCGAAGAACAGAAATCTGCAGAAGTTATTGAAGGAAAAACTTTACAACTTGTTTTTTTCCATTACATCAGCACCTGAGGTGGTATAGCCTGGCAGGGGTAAAATGAAGAACGCAATTTTTTGGGTCTCATTTCATTTGTCATGCTGTCAGCACCACGCCAGGAGGTGATTAAGGCAGTAGAACGTGACCTCTCGCCATTAATTATTAGCAAAAGGCTGGTCTCCCAGAGACCCTGTTAGTGGAGCTCGGGCTGTATTTTAGCGGCTCTGGTTCTGTGCTGCCTGATGCACGCTATGCAGCGATGCTTTCCCTCCTCACGCTGTCAGCAATGACAAGGCAGGGGGTGAGCAAGTGAAGGGATGCTCGGGGTTTAAAATAATTTGGTTTTACACTTTTCCTTGTGAAATCCATATGGAATTGTGGTTATTAATTTTCCCCTCAAAATTACTGGGTCAAATGAATTCATTTCCATCCCCATGACCATTTCTAGCTGTATGGTAGCTTTTCTATTTCTTTTCAGCGATAAGTGCAGAAGAAGCAATAGGAGGTTTAGGGAAAAGATGTCCTGGCTGCCTTCAGCTGGTTGGGTGGTAACTCTTCCTAGTCGCTGATTTGTGTGTTTGAAGAGGAATAAAACAAATTATCTGTGTTATATTCATTTGACATCATCACTCCAAGCTTGCTGTATGCCTGTGAGCAAGATTGCCCCCGAAGCTTTCACACCGTGTATTTGAGTCAGCTTTCCTCCAGGTATTTGCTTCAGTAAACGACAAAGCATTCATCTTTGCTGTTGTGAGTACTTGGAAAAGAACAAGTTCTTGGCTTGATTGCTCAAATATTTTTCTCAAGTGATTTTCAAATGTATACCATACAATTTACCCGTTGCTCTGCATTCACTGTGCATTTCTTTCGACACGGAAGTGATAGCATTCATTTATTTCATGTGGCCGTTCAAAAGTTTTCAATGTAGGATTCACAGATTCCTGAAAATGTCTAGGTGATAGTCAATGTCAGCTACAGCGGAAGGTTTTGTAAGGTGTCTCCAAATGGCTCATAATGAGGAAGGATTTCATTAACTCACTCTTCCGCTGCATTTTTTTCACGTTTGAAGGTGACTGAAGCAGCATCTCAAATCCCAACATCCACATAGCCAGAGAGCAAGGCTTTGAATTCCCCCATCAGAGCCTGCCGATTCAGTTTAAAAATGGATTAAACCCGCCAAAACAATAATTTTCCAAATTCCTATTTATGACTAACTGTACCCCAGCAGCACAGAAATTTCCCACGACAGTGTGCTACCATGAAAATTTTGTGGTCATTTAAGCTTCCCAGATTCCTCAGCCTGGCTTTTGACCCACAGCTGGGCTGGAACGCTGACCCATCCTTCTCAACAGTCCCTGCATCTCAAGCAAACATTTTCTAGCCATCCCACTGCAAGTTTTGCAGAAGCAGGAGGTCTAGGATCAGCATTAGCATATTTACTTTCCCAGCGAGCAGTGGAAAACTATTCTGCAGCAGGCATCCCAGGGTCCTGCCTGTGTGGCATCTTACTGATATTTTATGATGGAAAATTGGGATAGATGTGCATGCTTGTGCAGCACCCATCGTGCTTTTTTTTTGGTGTGCTCTGTGCAAAGAAATCTTCCATATCGGTATGTTGAAAGACAAAATCTTAGGTTTGCTTCCATCTATCCTACAAAGTATTGCCAGGCTGTGACAATCCCTTCCTTCTTAAAGAAGGTAGAAGGTTGCTTTAGGTGTCCCAAAAATAAACTGGCATATAAAACGGTGAAACAAAATTATTTTCTATGTAAAAAAAAATAAATTAGCTGTGCACCAGGATTTATTGGAGAGTGTTGAAATATCTGTTGGCTGAGGAGTCTGAGTAGAGCAGACCGAGTGTAACATCCAGCAAGGATATGAAGTGGGAGTGCAGCAAAGATAACACAGAGAGAGAGGCTCAGAATTGTTCACAGAGGGATTTGTGGGTGGCAGTCCCCAGGCGAAAGAGCTCTTGAGTTTCCCACTGGAAGAGTGCAGACCAACCGCTGCCACCTTGCAGCAGCTGGCATTTGGCACCGACTGGAACATCGCTGGAGACCTCAGACCGCACGTGGAGCAGCAGCGCTGTGTGGTGATGGATTTATTCTCATTTATCTGAGTCTCCGCAGAGCTCCTCCACCTAAAACCTGTTTACCTTGTACTCTGCTCCAAGACTACACTTTGTCCCTAATTAAGAAGGTAAATCGTAAAACCTCGTTATGAAATCACTATTTCATGTAACTAAGTATCATACTGGGTAAACATTCATCAATTAAGATGTTCCTGGCAGAGTGAGTCTGAAATTTAATGCCTAAATCTTAATTAAAATAGCTTTGACTTTTTCCTTCAGATGCATTCTTCTCTCTGCAGGTATTCCATTAAGCAGGTACTACTACATTTTAATTGTTCCTAGGTAACTCATTTGCTTTGTTACAGGCTAGATGCTCTAACAGCCTAAAGCAACAGCACAGGGAAAACTAAATGCAATTAAAAAGGAAGCAGGCAGACCCTCCACTAGTTGTGTACTGCATGAGGAAAGCTCTGTAAGTTGAGGAATTGCTAATTTTGCACATACAGGGTCCATTCAGTCAACTATAAACCTGAAAAAATACAAAGTTTTGCTCTTTTCTCTTCTTAGGCTTTGTTTCCTTTCCCAACAGCGCCAAGAGGATGGAAAATAAGGGGAGGGAAACTGCCAGGGTCTGGTGACAGCTGTGTTAACAGGGTGTAGGTAAGACTTCAATTAGGAGCAATCACGTGAATTTTTTAAATCATGTTTGGTCATTTAGTAACAAAAATGTTTTAAAATGAGAAATAAATATCATCTTAATTCAATAAACAATAAACTTCAGACTATTTCTAAGCTTCAGCACAACCATTCCTGATGTATGAGGCTTCTCTTGAGCTCCAGTGCTTCTGCTGAGCTTTTTTTAAAAATTAAATTAAAAACTTACCTCAGTACCATTATTCTGAGTTCAACCTCATTCTTTATAAATGTTAATTCTGAAAGAGCCTGTCCTCCTGTCCATGTCCTCTTTTATTTTCTCTAAACACTGCGGAGCCTAGAGCAGCTTCTTCCTAAGACTACTCCCAAGTTTTGACTCCTCGGTGTGATGTGGTCAGTCCCTGGGGAGACCAGAAATAGCGGTACAACACCGGTGCCCGCTCCCAACGCCTTTTAATGCCGCGCTGTGAAATGCAACCGTAAATATTTTGAGGTTTCAGCCTTTCTAGGTTGGTACACAGCATCTGAGTCACTGGCTGCTGCACAGTGCCTGTGTTTGCTGCCGGTGTCAGTGCGGGAGGAGAAGGCGGATGATCCTGCTATTATGCAAAATCACTTCCACCCACCCTAGTGACTCAGCAGCACGTCACCGAACAGGATTTACATCAGTTACAAAATATACCTCCGTTACCCTTTCCCGTCTCGGCAGATTATTTATTTCTTCCTTCCACCCCTTCTCTGAATGACGACAACACAGCTCCGCGTTCTCCTCCCGGAACAGCGCAGGGCTGGCGGCTGTGCCCGGCCGGTTGAGCGCCGCCTGCCAGAAGCAATATTCTCTCGCTTGCAGAGATGCTGTGTTGCAAGAGCTGCATCTTCCCTAGGATGACCGAGCCCTTTTCCTATGAAGGAGGTTTTCTTCTTCTTCAGCTCAGATTTTTTGCCCCTATTACGAGCAGCTCCATTGGTTCGTATCTTGAAGAGTTGACTCATCCGTGAACCAACGTCAGGTAGCGCTGATCTCCGCTTGCTGTGATGCGCCAGCCTGGAAACGGTGACGACTCAAGGGCTGCTTAACTTAAGACAGACTCATTTGCCTCAGTTTAAATTAGCTGCTGCTTTTAACACCCTAGTCAAACCCACCGCAGTGGGAAGTCAGTTGGTTTTGGAGAGGAAAATGAAGATAATCACTTTCAGAATAGCTAGTTATTCCGGTGGGAACACGCTATCTCAGCACCGTGGAAACACCAGAACTGATTATGACCCGTTAATGATAGTAAATAATTAACTGCATTCTTATTTATTTGAGGATTTCTATTAAATTATGAATTTTGTGGTTCTCTGCCATCTTTTTTATTAGAGCGATGAATTGCCATGAGTTTGAAAACAACGATTTACAACTTTCTTGCTGTGGTGTGATTGAACGGTGAGCTGAAGTTTCTGCTTTTTTTACGCACAGCACCAAAATTTCAACCTACAGTTACCAGCTTTCATTGTGAGACATTTGTAATAAGTGCTGACAGTGCTCTTCTCCTTCAAAGGTGCAAAGCAGAGGAGCTATACACTGAATAAATAATCTGTTATTTTTCAACACGTTGGTTTTTCTTTCAGGATTTCTTCCTATCTACTTCTTGGCATTCTAACCTGGCAAACCCCATCTGATACCAACATGGGAAGAAGTCAGTTCACCAAGAGACAGCTGATCTCCAGTGGCTGAAAACAGCTATTTTGAGCCAGCTGCAGATGGTACTTGTGGAAATTCTGCGAGTTTTGCTACACGAAACTGTCCTGTTGGGCTTCAGCACATTCCCTCTCCAGTCTTCATCAAAAAAAAAATCATAGTCGTGACTGAGTACAACCCAAATGTCACATAAGAGCCTGGCAGCTTGGAAAATCACCTTCTCCTAAGAATTATCCCTATCTTTCTTCTGTTGCTACGTGGTTTTAAAAGGAAGCAGTTTGTATTACCTAGGTACAAAACCATCAGAGATTTGCCTGGGAAGAAATTGTCCCACTGGGACGCGAGCGTTTTGTCAGCCGTCTTCCACAGCAGGTCGTCCCTCTTCGAGGAAGTCACGACACTAGAGGTCTTCTCTCAAGGGGGCATCAAGGACCACAAATTAAGATAAAATTATTATGATGTTCTTTCTGATTTTTTTTTTTTTTGGTGCCAGCCTAGTGCATGAGGAGAAACACAACAGAGCTGTAGAGTCTGATCAGACTCAGACCTCAAGGCGAGGGAGAGGGCAAATGAAGCTCTGGTGATCTCTGGCGTTGAAGACCCTCGTGCAAAAACGTGAGGAGTTCTGCTCCGAATAAATCAATGCGGTAAAGTCAATTCTGTCCCTGCTAAAGGAATATTTTCCTTTTCCCATCCTTCAGAAAGAGAAGAGTCAGAGGGTTGTGCAAGATGCTGCAAATAGCATTCGCCTGTGAGAAACGGTCCCAGAAAGGGAGGAGGCATTCGTGTGTGACCATGGTGTGAGTCACAACTGAAAGTGCTTCAAGGCCAGTGTTGATGTACAACGGTAGGAACGCTTCCTCTGGGTCAGCCGTACAGCCTCCTGCAACTGCAGCCTGGCTACAACCCTCTTATTGCTAATGCCAGTGCAAAGCCCAGAATGGAAAAAGCCTAATTTGGGGCAAAACGATTCTCCATCTGCACTGAAAGAGAAAAAAAATGAGGGCAAAGAAGAAAGGCGAGAGAACAAGAGCTATCATCCCCGGGTACTTATAGAAAATGGGTCTCAGTCATAATTGTAGGGTTACGCTGGCTGCTGCGAGGAGACAAAGACTAAACAGCCGCTTCAGGGAAAAACCAGCCTTCTGCAGATGTCACCTAACGCGGGCAGAGCCCGCTCATTCATGCCGAGAACGTTCCCTGAATTTTGGATTTACTCGGCTGCTGTTTTCAAAAGGAGCTGTGCTAGAGGCCAAAACACTGCCGCAGGGCACGGCCTCGCGTGGCCGTTCGGTCTATCCCAGCATCACTTCAGCACACAGATTGTTTGTCCACTGTTTCACCCTGCGCCCGGGAGCCCGTGCTGTGGGTTTATCGTACTGCACACATGGCCTCCGAGGATGGCAGGCTGACAGCTAGGGGGGCATCAGTTGTTGTTTGCCCATCAAATTTCTGATAGAATCATAGAGTCACAGAATGGTTTGGGTTGGAAAGGACCTTAGAGATCATCCAGTTCCAACCCCCCTGCCATGGGCAGGGACACCCTCCACTAGCCCAGGTTGCCCAAAGCCTCATCCAGCCTGGCCTTGAACCCCTCCAGGGATGGGGCATCCACAGCTTCTCTGGGCACCCTGGGCCAGTGTCTCACCACCCACACAGGGAAAAATTTCTTTCTATCTAATCTAAATCTCCCCTCTTTCAGCTTCAAACCCGTTACCCCTCATCCTCAGCCAACAAGAGACACAAAGGCCTGAAGGAGGAACCTGAATTGTCTTCCAGTAAATCAGAGTAACAGGAAAATTATAGGCTTGATTCAACGTTTTGAGTGTAATACTAGCCTGACTGAAACAAGTGGCCAGACCACCATTAACTGAAATGGGTACGGTATTTAACCCCTTCATTAACTGAAATGGGTACGGTATTTAACCCCTTCATTCCAGCTTTTCCATTTGAAGCTCTTTTTTTAAAAAAGAATGTAAAGTTATTTTTACCTAAATAATTACCTTAACGTATTTGCCATTAGAAAAAAATGTAAAATTATCTGAAACTGCTACTTTACAGTACTGACCACATTAATTACTAGAAAAAATGCCAAGATGCACATATCATAATCCACTCTGGGACGAGCTGGGCTAGATCTTCCTAACCAGTTTAATTATCAGCTTTCCCACTTGAAAACACTCAGTTTGAAATTGTTTTTTGTACGAATAGCAACTGCCACAGCAATCATTCTGTTGAACACGATGGCAGTAACCGCCTGTGCAGCACCTAAAAACCCGCCGCAGCGAGTCCCTCTGTAGGGATTTCAGGACGACTTTAGCGCTATTATCTCAGAGACACGATTCTCCAAGTTTTGTTCCTTCTTCCATTCATCTGAAAAAATAAGGAATCATTTATATTGTGTTCAGACCAGCTCATAACTTCAGAGGGGGGATTGTTGATGTACCCACTTAGCAAACAAGAGTCAATCAGGGCTTGTTGGACCAAGGCTGAGGAAGGAAAGTTGTTCTAAGCCACAGCGTTTCCACAAGCTGAGAAGTCCAGGGCAAGGCTGGAGTGAAAGACCTGGTAGCAAAGATGCTCATAGCTATGCACTTACAAGCACTTTCCTAAATTCTTATGAAAAGCTTGTCACTACAAGAGGATCATTTATGCAGCTGCAGAAACTAACCATTTTGGATAATTTAGGTGAAGAACACCTAAATTAGGTGAAGAACACTTAAACCAGTTTCGTGTTTGGGAAGAAACTTTCTATTTCATTCTGCTGAAGTAAAACTGTGTTAAATTACATTCTTCACAGTATGTACTCCAGTTAAAAATGATTTGCTATTTAGCATAAAATTGTTCATCACTAGTCATTTCAGATTTTGGGGCCATCAGGAATTAAAATCTGATTTTTTTAGAGTTTCTCTGTACTACATGGATCAGTCTTACTAAATTCTGCTGAAACAATAGCTTTGTTGGTGTGAATACTAGTATGGATGTGATATGCTGGTATAGAAACGGTGTTGGAACTAATCCTTCTCACACGGGGAAATAAACTCAGCAAATATTACTCCAGCACACCAAGGCAGACCCTGTCCCTCCCCACCGGCACAGCTCACACAGCGCAGGTTGTGTGCATCCCACTGGTTCAGCATCCATCCATTTTTTAACGGGAAGTTATCTGCTGGTGGGTAGAAAGAAGCCAAAAATGTTTGTTAGAGCAAATGACAGTATGGTGTGGGGCTCTGCGTCACGGACAGTTCTCTCCGTGCAGATTACTCTGGAATGCATATATAATTTAATTTTTTTAATGAATTTTTTTAATTTTATAATTTAATTTTTCCAGACCATCAATGAGTAGACTGATCAAACAACTGGTCAGTGTACACTTTGCCTCCTGATGCTTTGGAGCATCGATGCCTGCTGCAGCACGATGGGCCTCAAGTCGCACCTGATCCGGGTCAGATGAGTACTTACAAGCAGGTTACAAGTCTCTTGTAACAACACAGTCAACAAATACAGTCTGAAATATAACCAATTCTGAAAGAGTATTGTACAAGAAATAGTTTTGCTGATGTCTACAAACTTCCCCATGAGCGAATTTGCCAAGTTAGATCCTTGTTTAGCTATGGGAGAGAAAGACAAGGATGAGTCTGAATTTGGGGCAGCCAAGTGGGGATTGCACATACTGGATGCTTCTAAGAAAACCAGGCTGCTGAGAAGAGAGGAAGAATATTGCTCAGCAGCATGAAAGTATTCAAAACTACAGCCTCTGGCAGAGCGGCAGTTCATACATCCAAGTGGGAAAGTCGGGACAGCAGAAGGACAAAGAACCAAGAGGGAGCACACGACGACCCACGGCGGAGAGATGCAACCAAGGCGACAGGACAGAGCAGAACAAGAGCAGGGAGCAAGCAGGGCTAAGCCATCCACTGCTGTGGGAAGCGGCTCCTTGGTGAGATCGTTCCGGGTATCCCAGATCAGCATTCGCTCTTACGGTTGCTTTCTCCATCATGTTCACAGGTTAACTGAAGTTGAAGAGATGTCTGGCAAGGAGACGGTAACTGTGTAATGATGTCCACTGCACCTCTGTCCCCCGTGAGCTGGAATTTCTCCTGCAGAGTCTGGAAAGAAAAGGCGAGCCTCTGCCAGGCTCCAACAGAAGTTATCAAAACTTTACATTTGGAATATTTAACTTAAAATCTAGGTTTGTTGTGGAAGGAAAACTTGATATCTCAGGAGCTACTGGAATATTTTCAACATCCAAAATGTCACAAATCTATTTTAAAAAGATGAAAAGGCCTGTGAAAATGTTTTGTAGCCTTCAGCCGCAGAATCACCCTGTGTTTTTCCCTGTGTTCCCGTGGGTGTGAAGCAGGGTTGCACATTGCAAAAGGAGAGGGTACAGGAGGTCGAAAGTTTAAGACTTTTGCTTTGATGGAACAAGCACGTGATTCCTAATAATCCTTTCATTTAATATTTGGTAAAATCAACAGAAACAGTAAACAGTGGAGTCAAATAATCCACTCACAGAATACTAAAATCCCATAATGTACCTGAAATTAGACATCAAAAAATTTTAAGTAGCAATTCTGAGTGCGTTCTGCTTCACGTGCACCTCTTCTCTGGAGGGTCTGCAGCGGGAGGTTCAATGCTGGCATGGCACCGTATGAGTCTCCAGGGATTATATGAAGCAAAACAAATTAATTATTGACAAAAGTAAAAATTTCCTCGGTATTATGAGACCATGAGATGAGGTCTTTAAAGGATCAGACACTTCAGTTCAAACCCAAATCGTTCAGCAAAGGCTTCCTGAGAGTTTTGCGCTGGGAGTTTTTTGAAAGTAGCTCGAGTTCGCTCTCTAGAGGTGAAAAGAAAGATTTCATTTCTTTAGACTTCAATCAAAACAATCCAGAATTCATCAGCGAGCACACGCAGACGTACTGCAAGACAGTAGAGGCTCTTAATGAGCCTATATAGAAGTAAAGCTAAAAACACGGATTTTTTTTTAGAAGAGCAACACTGGGGCCAATAAATAGCGAACAGCCCTACAACACTGCACACTTGCTCTTCTTCTTGTAACTCTGAAGGAAAAGTGCAGTACGAACAAACAGTATTGTCTATTCAAAGCTGGCTCTTAGCTTTGAATAAAGCTTCCCCTGACGTCTTCCTGTTTGCTCTCCAAAACTGTCCATGCAGCCGCAGCTTCCCAGGTCCCACCAGCACCACCATAGAGCCGCAAAGTCTCAGGGAAATAATCTGCTTACGAGCCCAAGTGAAACTCAAGAAAATCACACTCCATCCAATGAAGTTGCAGGAATTCAAATATCACACTTGTATTTCCCCTGCCTCAACAGAACATGAGCTTTTCGATGACACGCAAAGCCCAGACCTTTGCAAGACGATGTCTTCACGATTTACTCTATCCACGATTTACTCTATCCATGATTCTTGTAGCTAGTGCCATAGCACAGCAAGTGACGGAGTTCATCTGTTCATACCGAAGCACCACTGAAAGATCCCAGGCAGGGATCCCATCCCCACAAAGTAAAGGGTGATGACATTTGCTTATGATTCATCTCTCATATTGTGCTCTTAAGGATATTTAGGTCGGTAGAAGATACACTGTCTGCCTGGAAACAAATACTAAGCTGCTGGCCACTGTTAAAGTCTTTCACCCTAAGAATCCAGTCCCAGGCAGGTGGAAGACAAACCTGCATTTGTCAACATAAGCAACGGATCAGAATTAAACATCCCTTCCACAGGGGGAGTTCTGCCAGCATCCCCCAGATTCAAGGTTATCTGGGAAGAAGCGACCTTCGAAACCCTTCTGCTCAGGAATCAGTCACTGTGCACCATGGTTTTCTGTATCTAAGAGTTCAGCGGAACACAGGTGCATTTATCTTTCAGAAAGCTCCAAAATAATTACTTTTATAAAAATTAAACTAATAGAGGTTTAAAAGCTGAGTGTTTCAAAACTATTATATGAAAAAAGCAGCAAACCGAAGATCTGACATCTGTTGGTCATTGCCATGTTCCCCAGCTGTACTCCTCAAAACAAAAGCAGACCCAGAAGCAAGTGCTTGGGTACTGCAGGAGCGCTCACCACCCTCGCCCACGAAAACACAAAGTCATCTCAGGAACATCTTATCAATGTTTACCAATAGCTGATGGGAGGGTGTAAAGAAGAGGGAGCTTGACTCTTCCCATTTGTGCCCAGTATGAAGACAAGAGGCAATGGGCACAAACTGAGACACAACATATTCTGCCTGAACACAAGAAAGCAGTTTCACTGCACAGGTGCAGGTTGCCCAGAGAGGTTGTGGAGTCTTCGGTCTTGGAGATTTTCAACCCCTCCGTGGACACAGCCCTGAGAAATCAGCTCTAGCTGATTCTGCTTGAGCAGGGGGGTGGACTAGATGATCTTCAGTGGCGCCTGCCAACCTCAACTACTGTCATTCTGTGATGGGATCTCATCAGCGCTGAGTTGAGGGGACTAATCACCCTCCTCGACCCATTGGCAACGCTCTTCCTAGGGCATGCTCCTTCTCCGCTGCAAGGGCACATTTCTGCCTCACACACAACTTCTTTCCCAAGAGCAGCCCAGATCCTTCTATTGTAGAACTGCTTCCCAGCCAGTTGGCCACCAGTCTGTAGTGGTATATGGGGTTATTCTTCCACAGATGAAGGACTTCACGTTGCCCTCTGCTGAACTTCATTTCTCCAGTGTATCCCGGGCCTCTGGATGGGGACCATCTGGTCTATCAGCCAGTCCACCCCGGTTTGTATCCCCAGAAAACTTGCTGAGGGTGCACTCTGTCCCATCACGCAGCCCATTAATACAAATGCTAACCAATACTGGCCCCAGTATTGACCCCTGGGGTATACCACTGGTAACTGGCCTCTGGGTGCACTTTATGCCCCTGGTTACAAGCCTTTGAGCCCATCAGTTCACCTAGCTTTCAGTCCACTTACCTAGTCTGTGCTTCATCAGTTTGTCAGTGAGGATGCTACAGGAGACAGCATCAAGGACCTTGCTGAAGTCAAGATAAACAACGTCCACTGCTCTTCCCTCATCCACCGAGTGAATCAGCTCCTTGTAGAAGGCGATCAGGTTGGAAAGGGACAAATCCACACTGACTACCCTTGGTCACCTTCTTGTCCTTAATACAGTTTGCTCCATCAGCTTCCAGGGGATCAACGTGAGGCTGACCAGACAGTAGTGCCTGGATCCTCATTCTTACTCAAGACAGAATGATGTTTGGTTTATTCTAACAAGATTGTTCGTGGTTTGTTTTCCTTAAGTTCACTGAAATTGTCTCCTGCTCTGTCCTCAGCTATGGCAACACTCACCCACACCCGTTCCTGCTCAGTAATGACTTACTAGCTCCCTTCTGCATCTGCTTACCTGTCCCTTCTACGAGCTCCTAGCTACCACGTGCTTTCTGCCCAGTTCTCTGCTCTTCTCCCCAGCCCTGGTGATCCTGAACTCACTGCTTTCTCGTACTATTGCTTTCTCACACAATTTCAGGACTAAGTTTTATTTGTCCGTTTTCAAATGGTATCCACCAGCATTTCAAGATCCATCTTAAATTTACATTTAAATGTTAAATTTAAAAATAATAGTACATTGCTATTTTCCATACCTCTGCTGTGCAGCAGCTGTCTCACCTTCGCAGATTTTGACTGCAGACATGTAAATTGTGACAATCCAGTCATGCCTGCTTTTCCTATTAGGACATAAATCATCTGTTGTTACTTATTATAATAAAAATAAATTTTCCACACTCCTCACATTCCAGACTAGACTACGTTCTTCATTTCTTCCACAAATTACTTTGTATCTTAATCACCTGGCATGTTTCTCAGAAATGGAATGAAAATTTTCCACTTCTACACAGTTCAACCCTGTTCCACTTGCCAGAAATCTTTTTAAGAACCACAGAAACATAATAAACTGTAAAAAGAGAAAGATTTGGTTCCAGCCTCTCCCTATAAATCAGCTCTAACACAGGCTGACTCCCACTCCCAAAGTATCTCTCTCCACCACTAGGAAAGCCCAGTGGTACCAGACATCTGCTATTCCATGGCTGGTCACTAACATTTAACATCCCATAATCTTCCCTTCCTTGTAAACAGCAGTTTGGAGTCCATTCAGGCAAGGATAACTCCACTCTAGATGATTCATTGAAAGGAAACGTTTTGCAGGGATCTCCCTGCAGCCCACAGAGGGGCCACAGCGGCGCAGGTATTGTCCAGCAGCCCACGGAGTGGTCCATGCCAGAGCAGATATCCACGCTGCAGCCTCTGGAGGACTCCACAGCAGACCAGGCGGACGTGCCCTGAAAGAAACGTGGTCCATAGAGGACCCATGTGCCCTGGTTCAGCTGAGATAGAGTTAATTTTCTTCCTAGTAGCTGATACAGTGGTGTGGTTTGGATTTGATATGAAAATAATGTTGATAACACACTGATGCTTTAGTTGTTGCTAAGCAGGGCTTACACTAACTCAAGGAACTTTCAGCTTCTCGTGCTCTGCCAGGGAGGAGGTGCACAAGAAGCTGGGAGGGAGCATAGCCAGGACAGCTGATCCAAACTGGCCAAAGGGAGATTCCATACCATATGAAGTCATGCTCAGTACATAAACCGAGAGGAGGTGGCGGGGACTGCCAGGGCAGCGGTTGGTGAGCACTGGCACTGTGCATCACTCATTTCGCATATTATTATTATTTATTTCTTTGCTGTCCTAACAAACTGTCTTCCCCTCAACCCACAACTTTCCTCACTTTAGTTCTTCTGCTTCCTCTCCCCATCCCACCAGGGGGAGGTGGGAGTGAGTGAGCGGCTGTGTGGTCCTGATTACTGGTTGGAGCTAAACCACAACCCCATCGCAGACTAGGTTTATCCTGAAGGACTGCAGCCTGGGGAAGGAGCCACGCTGGAGCAGGTAAAAGGGGAAGGAGGAAGGTGAAGCACAGAGGAAGTGTTATGAACTGACTGTAACCCCCCACTCCCCACGCCCCTGTGCTGCTGGGCAGGAGGAGGTTGGGAATAAAGGAGCGAAACTGAGCCTCAGAAAAAAGGAAGGGGAGAAGCTGTTTTATTTTTTGTCTGTTTCTCACCCTCCAAATCTATTTTAATTTGCCATCAAAAAAATCTTCCCCCAAGGCAAGTCTGCCTTGCCTATGACAGTAACTGAAAGCAATGTTCCTGTCTTCATGTCAACCCTGGAGCTTTTTCACCTTGTTTTCTCCCCTGTCCCACGGAATAGAGGGAGCAAGAGAGGAGCTCGGTGGGTAAATGGCAGCCAGCCAAGGTCAACCAACCCTAGCCTCTAGTAAGTTTCCCATATTCAAACATGTGTCACCTGCCTGTCACCTTATTACCATGTACCTCTGAGAAGTGCTCACACACACCACGAGGCTCCATTTTCTCTGTATCCTCTGCTCAGGCAGTTGTAAGTATCAATAACATCTGTCCTGTGTTTTCTCTCTGTCTCTTCCCAGTATGAAGAGACACAATCTTCCCAGTATGTCATGGTGTCACGTGTCATCTAGTGACGATTTAGCAGGCACCTTGAACACAGCAAAGTATACAGCAAACAGTTTGTACAGCACTTACTGGAACCCTAAGCCTTTACTATGCACTTATTTGGCGGAAGGCTTTGAAAATAAAAATCAAAAGAGAACTAAGATGAAGAACAGAGGCAACAGCTAAGCCTGATCCCTTCTGTGCTCACGGAAGCAGAATTAAATGCTTCCAGTGGACCAAAAAAAAAAAAAATCTTCTCTTTACCCCTAAGTAGTTTATCTCAGTTATAGCGGGTTCAGAACCAAGGCGACTATCTTTGTAGGCAGAAATAACCAAAGCCAGTGGAAGGGGTGGAGCGGGGTGATAAAGGGGAAAACCCCGTCCACTTGTTCACACACTTTAAAAACCAGGTCAACACAGAAAGCAGCTGTTATCTTCTGTAAGTAAGAGAGAGCACGGGAGTGTGAGCCCAGCGGAACACTTCATCTCACTCTTTCCTCTTTTACCTACAAAAAATAGTAAGAAAAGCAAATATACTTTTACACAGTAAATATTTTTTAGAGTTGAAAGTATTTGTCCTGAAGTCAACTGCATTTCTGTACCACTGCATGCAGGATGCAGCACTGGTTTTAATACACTGCTTCATTTTAGACACGGGTATCTATGGTTATATGTGGTACAAGAATGTGACACATTTGCACAGGTATGTTTATTTTTTCCTGTATTTATAGTGCTTCAAATGTAACTTTAAACCATTCAGAAAGCACAATTTCATACCAATTTTACATACTTTACATCACATTTCAACAATGTTAACACAATTGTATCTACTAAATCAAACGAACAAAATGGCCATGAACTTTTACACTATTCTTCTGTAAACAAGTTGGTTTTTTTTAATAAACAATGGTAAACGGAACTAACACAGACCACCATATGAAAGAGGAATGAACTTTTCCTTAAATAAATCACTCTGTTTATAAATACTTCAATTCTCTCAATATACATTTACAGACATAATTGATTAAAAGCAGATTACCTACGCTGCTCTTCAAAAAGAAAATGGCTAGAGATGGACCACTGTGTGTTAAAGTCACCTGACATAAGAAGCAAGCATATGACTAGTAGAGTGTTAGAAGTATTTACTGTACTTCAACCCCACTTCTGTTTGTTTACACCAACACAGAGAAGACAGTCATGTTAGGGATCTTTTACTTGAAGTCCAGCAAATTACAATCGATCTTGTAGTACACGTATGGGTAGTACTCCTGCTGACTGAGGTTTAAGCCTGGAATATCCATGGTTGCCTGCAAAGAAAAAGTTTTGAAACCAGTTACACTCTCACCATTAGCCTCCTGTTCAGAAGTAGGTGGCACATTGACATGTTTTAGAAGCAAACAGGAAAGACTTCAAGCTTAAATTTCCATGTTCAAGCGACTGTTTAAGCAAAGAGTTAGAACTTTGACAAATGAATAACAGTATTTTTCAAAATCAAATAAAGAACTTTTTCAAAATCTAGTTTTTTACCAATTGTTTGTTGCTACAGTAAACAAACCGCCACTGAATGGAAGGAAAAGTATTGCAATTACGTTTTACTACTTCTAAACACAGACAATTTATGAAAAGAATGTTACAGAGTGCTGAATGATCCAGGACATCACGTTCAGCATCTTCAATTTTCACCTTAATTGTCTCATATTCCCTTTCCCCAAAAAGGCCTGGAAATACTTTGGAAAAACATGACATTAAATATAAAGCTAAGAAAGATGATTATTCAAACCTTTTTAAATTTGACTAAACTCACTGTGTGGCCTATCTTTAGGTAAGCTATGAAAAGCACTGCTTTCCAATACAAAACAAATTAGCAGAATAAGCCTCCCAGAAAAACCAGTTTTAAACGTGAAAATGGGGTCTCTACAGATGGAAAGGATGACTCCACCTTGACATCAATTCAGCCTCCTTCTGCAGAGAAGGACAACTATGTTAACTTGAAAACAAAGACAGCAATGCAACAAAAAGTCATTTCAGTATTAAGTCCACTGTTATTGTAGACTGTGGACAATTTATGTATTCCTTCTGGGCTCAAAAAAGATATGAAGTGTGTTCAAGTTCCTTAAGTCTAGTTTTAGGTTAAAGTTGCAGTCCCTAAGATGTCCTTCCATCCGTAGCAGGAAATAATGCAGTACGAAGAAATTACATGAAACTTCTATACCAAATGCTCACCAAATGCATTGGTTGCAGATTTAAATATTATCTGCTCGGCAAAAATGTAAAGCATTTTTATAAGGAGACACAATTTTCTGTACTCTGAGAAAATGAAGAATATGGAGAGGTGTAGCTTTTTGATATAGCAAATAAGACTTTTTTTTGTTTAAACAGACTTAACCTAACATTGACGGGGAGTAGCAGTTACAAAAATACTTACATCAACGATAGCTGCTGCACTGCTGTCAAGGTGTTTGTATAAGTCATACAAAACCTCCCTCAGTTTCTTCATCGTTCTCTTATTCGGCTGAAGCAGCATTGCCTGGAAATTAACTGGCAAACCATACCTGAGGAAATCAAGCAGATAACTATGAAAACACTGAAATAAGCTTTCTTCTGTCCCTTTAAAGCAGAACTTTACTTATTTTGAGAAAGAATCCTATTGCTGAAAAGGAAATTCTGCCCATTTTAATTTTTGCAAGACTTTATTTTTCTACAATTCATAAGGCATCAATAAAATAGAACTTTCTTCAAGTTTAAAATAACAAAACAGAAGTCTAAATGCTTTTAAAATAATTCAAAATCCTTGAATATTTAGCACAATTCTCAGTTCCCTGAAGTCTCAGACTAAGTTTTGAACATTTCAATTAGTTTACTTGCAAGACTTTGCTTATGTCAGTAGGTGGAGAATCTAGTCTCTACACAATTCTCCTTTCTAGATGTGTTGGAAACATTTGCCAATACTCAGATCAAGTTCAGCTTTCTTCCTTACTCA